>SDVV010011236.1:0-15922 GCA_016164225.1 Gammarus roeselii
GACATTCAGTGGTGAGTTGGGCACAGGACAGCCCCTGTGGTACTACACGGGGCACACCGAGGACATTCAGTGGTGAGTTGGGCACAGGACAGCCCCTGTGGTACTACACGGGGCACACCGAGGACATTCAGTGGTGAGTTGGACACAGGACAGCCCTTGTGGTACTACACGGGGCACACCAAGGACATTCAGTGGCGAGTTGGGCACAGGACAGCCCCTGGGGTACTACACGGGGCACACCGAGGATATTCAGTGGTGAGTTGGGCACAGAACAGCCCCTGTGGTACTACACGGGGCACACCGAGGACATTCAGTGGTGAGTTGGGCACAGGACAGCACCTGCGGTACTACACGGGGCACACCGAGGACATTCAGTGGTGAGTTGGGCACAGGACAGCCCCTGGGGTACTACACGGGGCACACCGAGGACATTCAGTGGTGAGTTGGGCACAGGACAGCACTATACGAAACTACACGGGGCACATTGAGAAGATTCAGTGGTGAGCAGGGCACAGGACAGCACCTGCGGTACTACACGGGACACACCGAAGAGATTCAGTGTTAAGTAAGGCACAGGACAGCACTTGCAGTACTACACGGGGCACACCGAAGAGATTCAGTGGTGAGGAAGGCACAGAGCAGCCACTGCGGTACTACATGGGGCACACCGAGGAGATTCAGTAGTGAGGAAGGCACAGAACAGCCACTGCGGTACTACATGGGGCACACCGAGGTGATTCAGTGGTGAGGAAGGCACAAAACAGTCACTGCGGTACTACATGGGGCACACCGAGGAGATTCAGTGGTTAGGAGGGCACAGGACAGCACCTGCGGTACTACACGGGGCATACCGAGGACTGGAGTTTCAGTGGTGAGGAGGGCACAGGACAGCACCTGCGGTGCTGTACAAAACACGCGAAGATTCAGGGTTTAGGAGAGCAAAGGACATCACCAGCTACACTACACGAGGAACACCGAAGACTTTCAGTGGTGAGGGGGACACGGGGCACTCCGAGAAAATTCAGGTGGAGAAGGGCATAAAACATCACTAGCGACACTGCAAGGTTCACAGCGATGACATTCAGTGGTAAGGATGGTACATATGACTGAACCAACGGCACTTTGCGGAACACACCAAGGACATTCAGTGATGAAGAGAGCACAGAGCATCACCAGCGCCACTACATGGGGCACACCGAAGACATTCAGTGGTGAGAAGGGGGCACAGGACATATGAAAACAGCAACGTTGGGTGATGGATCTCGATACCAAGGGTAGGCTTCAGTGCATCAGTGATCTGCAGTTAGTTTCCTGGAGTAGATAGTGTAAACGAACTAATTGACTAGCCAGAGCCTGAGTGCTGTAAAGGATACTTCATCAGATACAGATACAGACAATAGGCCGCATCCCCCAGAAAGGGGGGTGCCCGACGGCAAAACGCACTTCACAACCTCATATGCTCGCACTCACACAACTTAGCCCTTTTGTGCTAAAGGATCCGGCCAGTAACCCCGCAACACACACTCTAGGTCACAAGTGCGGTCCGAGGATCCGTTGTCAGTAGCGGGGCCCCGACAGTTTTCCCTTGTTTACCCGTGCCGTGTCATGATGGCTGCCCCCCCCCTTACCCACGACCATCTTGACAACGTGATGAAAATGGCGGGAAAGCACATCAGAGCAGCGTCAAAATCCACCATTCACAACCATTCTCCACTCACGCCTGTTCATTGCACGCTCTCTCGCTACATCCACATTAAAGTCTCTCCTTCCCAATAGTAGTATATGTTTCATAAACGCAATTTTTTGGGGATGCGGTAAAGGACCCCTATCTCGGCAAAAAATTTGATGCGCTCCTGGATACAGGGTCCATAAACGCATTTTTTGATCGGACAATGTAATGGTTCGTATGTATCTAATTACTTTGATTGTCCTACTTAGTCCCTATGTAACTTGGACATTGTATATATTGATTACTTTTGGGGTCAAGTTAATTACAGTTGGGTCATTTTATCTGTTTTCGGGGGTCCAGAAACGCAAGGGCCACTTAGCTCGCAAGGGCAAAGCTCCATCCGTCAATGTCATACAGAGATCTTATCTCGAGTCGCACTCCTCTCGAACATGCTGTAGGGTGTACCTTTAATCAATTGGCGCGTGACTGGTAGGCATATCGTCATGATATATTTGGACATGCAGTAGGGTGTGCCTTTAATCGCTTAGCGCGTAGCTGCCAGGAATATCATTATAACATATTTGGACATGCAGTAGGGGACCTCCCCTCTCGGCAAAAAGTTGGATGCGCTCCTGAAAAAATGGGTGAGATAAGCTTGCTCGTATAAATCAATGTTCGTCCACGGTGTTAAGGGTTATTGTATTGGCATATTCGCTAGAAATGCTAGTTTGGTACATATCGATTTGGCCGTATGTCGGAAGTTATTCTTTTCAATCGATTTGGATGTATATACTGTATTATTTTGTTTCTAAGTCAATGTTGTTATTATATTAGGTTATATTTATTACAAAATTTACATATTCAGAATATTCACGTATAAGGAACACTACAACGATCTATTTTCATCATTTTAGGAGCGGTTGCAGGGTTTACGTTAACGTATTTTTAATCCGTACGACTATGGACAGTGAAACATGTTCAAGTATATATATATCATTACTTATTACATGGTAACCTAGAAACATTTAAATATGAGGGTAATTTACATATTAGGATTTTTTAGAGCATAAAACCTGATGACGTAGACGTACTTTCGTAATTCACATATCTCCACACGCCAAAGACGGTCTCACCTGCCTTACGTCTTTTTCCATGTTAAATCCATTTGTACATCGAGGTCATCATCACCCAAGACACATCGCTTCCTCTTTTTAGTGACGGGAGGTTCAACTTCAATGGATTTTTGGGAATGTCTGGATGACCATAGGCAAGAGTTGTGACGCGTCGATATAGTATCATTTGTTTTCAAATTTACTGAGGCAATTTTTAATAGTGCGTTTAGTTTTAAACTAGCATGCTTGCGCGCGAACGTTGTGTATGGTCTCAGAGTGTGTGTATGTTTTCCTGGTTAAATATGTCTCTGTATTATTTATGTCTGATTTTGGCTGCTTATATCTGGTAATTGACACCTTTAGCAACTGATTTTTGTGGCGTCGGACTCGAGCAACCTGCTGTTACACTTTGGTTGCAAGCAAATGATTTCACTCGAGTAGTCGTCGGCAGTTTTGTTTCTTCAATAGCCCCAGCTGTCCTTTTTTCGTTTCATAGGCACGCTTGCCCGCGAATATTGTGTATGATCTCAAAGTGTGTGTATGTTTTCTGGTTATATATGTCTGTATTGTTCATGCGCGCAAAAGTTGTGTATGGTCTCAAAGTGTGTGTATGTTTTCTGGTTATGTACGTCTCTGTATTGTTCATGTCTGATTTTGGCTTGTGTCTGATAATTGACACCCTTAGCAACTGATTTTGTGGCGTCGAACTCTAGCAACATGCTGTTACACTGCGGTTGCAAGCAAAATATTTCACTCGGGTAGTCGTCAACTGTTTCGATTTTCAGTAGTCTCAGCTCTCCTTTCTTTGTTTCATCGCACAAGGGATGATTTTTTTTTTGGGTAGTTGGAGAAGTCCATGTATTCAGCCAGAGGAGCTGGCCGCACTTCCGCCTCAATATCGGCCACACCTTTGAACTGGAGCAGCAACGAGTCTGTGTCCGAGTAGATGAGCGAGACGTTGTCACCGTAGCGTGGATTTCAGTGTATCATAAAAGAAGCTGTAGACTTTTGATTTAGCTTCTGATTAGAGTTGATGAGATATTTATCTATGATACCTCAGATAACTGAGTGCAATTTCAATTTTATAATATCAATCGAATTTCAATGCTACCCATTCTGTAATGCAATTCATTGAAAGCCATCTGCAATTTCTTCATCGTACAAGGGACTGATATTTGGGGTAGTTGGAGAAGACCATGTATTCAGCCAGTGGAGCTTGCCGCATTTCCGCCTCAATATCGGCAATACCTTTGAACTGGAATAATATCTATCGCATTTCAAGCTGACCATTCTGTATTGCAATTTATTGCAATTCGTGTTGCATATATGCATTTCAATGCTAGTCATTCGAGTTGAATTTAGGATATTGCAAACAGAGATTTATATGATATATTTTTATTGATATTAGATTTATAACACGTTTTTATTAGGGAATTATATGGGTTTATAGTTTATACGAGAACATAACTATTCACTCCAAAAATCGACACGAGCAACTGTACAAAACATACGTATTGTCTTCGACTTCTTTATCTATGATAAGCATTATTTCTCACCTGGAGCTGTCGGCTCATCATATCGGTGTAGGATATATCATATGTTTTTTCGTTTGATCTATTAAGTTCTAGATTATTGTCCTTAGTACACGTTTTAGATAAACGGATTCCTTTGGGAGAAGTGTATGTAACACTTACAATCCTAATCTTGTAACCAAAACTTTGTCTTTAGTCTTCAGCGATCTTTTTCTCGACGCTAATTTGTTAATTATACTTGCATGTTTATGACATCAAATATTTTTCGCTTTTTTCTTACTGGCGCCAACATTACCATCCACTATATTCCCACACAGTTCTGAAATATACATTATTCTCCTAGCATTCCAACGTTTAAGACATGATCCTCTCTCTTCAAGTATAATTACCAACAATTTTGGAACAAATTCAGATATACATTTTAAATTATTGTACAATTATAGACTTCTTATACTTGATACCATTTCATTACCCCACTTCATAATTCAATTTACTTCAACTTTAGCAGGTTTTTCTTCACAAGACACCTCTTCGGTATCACTATCACACATTTTAATATCACTGTCACTGGTATCCATTCCACTTGAAGTATCCCACGTTTTCCCCATATTTTCATTATATTCCATTTCGTTCTACGTTTGGATGTTAGTGGCATCGCTCTTTCTTCACTCATTACACCCTGTTGAGCACTGTCTATATCATTATTTTGGAAACCCAGGTCCGGTTTATTATGTTCTATCAATACACCCGTTACATCCTTAGAGCTTGTATTTCCACGTTCAATTTTAAGATTATCATATGCAAGATAATGGTGACCTTTGAGATAACACTAAAACCCGAACGTGGAGCTTGATTTGCATAGTTTTATCTCTACACTGCAAATAACACATACCCCCGCATTATCCTCTCTGTTAAAATATTTCCATATCAAACTTGACGAATGAGTACAAATTCTGTGTCCAATTTTATATATACTTTTACATGCATATACAAGGTCGTTAGCATCACTGTATCGACACATGTGTCGACACAATGCATATATACTGGGTCGTTAGCATCACTGTGCCGGCACATGTGCCGACACAATGCATATATACAGGGTCGTTAGCGTCACTGTGTCGACACATGTGTCGACGCAAGGCATATATACAGGGTCATTAGCCTCACTGTGTCGGCACATGTGTCGACACAATGCATATATACAGGGTCGTCAGCGTCACTGTGTCGGCACATGTGTCGACACAATGCACATATACAGAGTCGCTAGCCTCACTATTTTGACACATGTGTCAACACAATGCACATATATTTAGGGTCGCTAGCCTCACTGTGTCGGCACATGTGTCTACACAATGTATATATTCTGGGTCGTTATCGTCACTGTGTCGGCACATGTGTCTACACCATGCAGGCATTTACACACATTTTGTGCAAAAAGAATTACCATACACTGTCAGATGCATTAATACCTAGGCAACCTAACCTAAACAGCTTAACCAAGAATTATTTGTCATCGTTCGAGATTTCCTGCTTACAAATGATACTAATTCATCGTTTTATGATATATTAATTCTCAAATCTCCCCACATAGCTCTATTTTTCGTAGCTTTTTTTAATATCACACACAATGTAGACACATACACACATTTGTATGCATATACAGGGGCAGTTGCCATCTGTGGCATTTTTCCACATGCATACATACACAGATGATGACCAAGGCGAGCGATGATAGGCCTAATGTTTTCCAAAAAAAAGCATGCAATCGCATTACAATAGCTAGCTGCATGCCGAGATTGGAGTCAGTGTTACGTTGAGTGCAAGTGGAGCAGGACGGCTTATCGTCAAATAGACAGCAATGAATGTTCACGTGGCAAAAATTAGTTTACGGGTTTGATAAGCAGAAAACTCCGAAGATGATATGAGTCGGATCGCACAAATATTGACTAGTGTTGAAAATATCAGTTATCTCAGAATGTGGGTAACGAGAATCAAAAGAGTGGGAGATAACATTCATAAGTGGATGAAGGAAAAAGGAAGTCGGCTTTGGGTAACAAATGTCGACCGGTTACAGTCGTAGGTAACAAAGTTCAAGGGAAATAAGTGAGCAAATTTCAAAATTGATATGATCCTAGTGGAAAATGAACCTGACTATAATAAAGCTGAGGTAGTGGGAAACGGATTTTACCTAAGAACATAAGAAAAGCTGGAACGTATGCAACATTTCCTCAATGATTAAGATCATAATGACTTTGAGCTGGAGATGTTTCAAATAATTAAGGTTCATGAAGAACAAGCACTACATTTGTGGACTCACGGAAACGGAACAGCCTTCAGTATTTGCATCAAAGTTATGCTGGAGTATATGAAGGACTTTGAGAGGAAACTGGAACATCGTGATGATGGGTATGGGTGGATGTACGAACCATGCTGTTACAAATCAAAAGAATGAGTTAGAAAGTATTGATGAATCCAGCAAGATCTGTAATTAATACTAATAATACAGTAATAAACCATGTCGATCCTTCAACAAATGTTTATATTATCCTAAAATTCAAAGGTTGAGCAATGAATTGCATACATCGTGTCAGTCGGAGGTAACATCGAATTGTCGAAATCAGTAGAAGAATATGATTCACGGTTTGGAACGCAACCCAAAATGTCGCTCATGACAAATTTGAACATTGCCATAAACCTATTTTGGGGGTGAATGTTCTAAATGTGTTATAGATTGGCAGGATAAAAATCAGAGTCCGATCAGATCTTGCTCAGTCAAGATTGTGATTCTGTTGTGGAAGGGTGGGGTATAGCTTGAGTCGTCGTTTGTTCGAAATTAATGAGGTTATGGGGATTTGTAATCTGTGCAAAATAAAAATAAAATTGAATAAACATGAATCCACGAGTAATGTGCGGTGACATCTGAAAAAAAGTCATCGTCAAGAATATGAAAATTATAGGAAAGAAAAGGCAAGTCAGCCGTGCAAGTCATCAAAGGATGTAGTGTCAAGAGATATTGAAATACATGTGGTAGACCTAGTATGGAGCGAAGTGCTCGGTTGTGTGAAACTGAATACAAATATGAAATACTTGTACCATTCAAAACATCTAAGATTGGACATCTGTCCTCTCTGTTAACTAATATGGGCCGAGGGTGACCACGAAGTAGAAATAATTTGGTGAAAGTTGTATAAGGAACCGTGGGGAGGGGTTCATATGTATATATCAATGACTGAATACCATGCATAAGGTTAGCTTAGGTTAGGTTAGGTTTTTGATGGGTGTGAATAACATGTAAAAGTTATTTAGAATTGTGTCAAATAAAAATTAAGAACCATATGAAAATAGCTGCAACAGTCAAACAACGATGTAATTACCTATGAAATAATGAATGAAATTTGCTAGATCAAAATTGGAAGTGTGAATCAAAACTGCAAAGGAAAAATCAAAATGTGGAGTCAAGTAGAGATATTTGTTATGCGTTAATCCTAAAACACTGAAAAAATCATATGTAGGTATGAAAAAGTCGATCGATAATACATTATTCATGGAAAGAATAGGTTTGGTTTGGTTAGGTTAGGATGATTAGATCTATCAACCTAACATGCCGTGAAGCTGATCCACATTAAATATCTTGTAACAAAAGCAAGGGATTTTGTTCTAATGGAAAATAGCTTCAGATGTTAACCGCCCCTGTATTTACATACAAAGGTGTGTATGTATCTACATTGTGTGTGATATTTAAAAAAAACTACGAAATATAGAGCCATGTAGAGGGATTTGATATGAAAATATCATAAATCGATGAATAAGTATCATACGTAAGCAGGAAATCTCGAACGATGACATATAATTCGCGGTTAAGTTGGTTTGGTTAAGTTGCCCAGGTATTAATGCATCTGGCAGTGTAGGGTAACCCTTTTTGCACAAAATGTGTTAAATGCCTACATGGTGTCGACACATGTGTCGATACAGTGACGCTAACGACCCTGTATATACATGTAAAAATATATATGAAATGGACTCATATATGATTCAGTTAACGGTCTGCTTCCGGTGTAGAAGGATGTCGCCAAGTTTGAAATGGAAATATTTTAACATAAAGGAAAATGCGAGGGTATATGTTATTTGCAGTGTGGAGATAAAACTATCTCCACGTTCGGGTTTTGGCGTCATCTCGAAGGACACATTTATCTTAAATATGATAATCTTATAAATGAACTAGGAAGTACAAGCTCTAAGGATGCAACGGGCTTCTTGATAGAATATGATAAACCGGACCTAGGTTTACAAAATGATGATATAGACAGTGCTCAACAGGGTGCGAGCAGTAAAAAAAGTGCGATGCCCCTAACATCCAAACGTCGATCGTATAAAGATTGGGTAAAATAGGGGGAGTACACCCAAACCTTAGACGAAATGGAATATATTGAAAGGATGGGGAAAACGTGGGATACTTCAAGAGGAATGAATACCAGTGGCAGTGATATTGAAACGTGTGATAGTGATACAGAGGAGACGTCATGTGAAGGAAAACCTGCTAAAGTTGAAGGAAATCGAATTATCAAATTGGGTAATGAAATGGTATCAAGTATAAGAAGTGTAAAATTGTACAATAAAATAAAATGAATATCTGAATTTGTTTCAAAATTGTTGGTAATGAAACATGAAGAAAGAGAATCATGTCTCAAACGTTTGAGAGAATTATGTATATTTCGGAGCTGTGCGGGAATATAGTGAATGGTACTGTTTTCACAATTAAGAAAAACCCTGAAAACATTCGATGTCATAAACATGCAACTATATATGCAAAATGACATTGAGAATAAGCTCGGTAAAGATTAAAACAAAGTTTTGGTTCCATGGATTGGATTGGGAGTGTTGCATACACTTCTCCCAAAGGTATCCGTTTATCTAAAATGTGTACTAATGGCAATAGTCTAGAACCCAATTGATCAGAGAAAAAAAAAGATGATAAATCCTACACCGATATGATGAGCCGACAGCTCCAGGTGAGAAATAATGCTTATCATAGATAAAGAACCCTTTGAATGGGTCTGATATCGCCGATCAAGATAAGACCAGAAAGGGAAGTCGAAGACAATACGTATGTTTCGTACAGTAGCACGTGTCGATTTTTGGAGTGAATAGTTATGTTCTCCTGTAAATGATAAACCCATGTTGTTCCCTAATAAAAACGTATTATAAACCTTATATCAATAAAAATATATCCTATAAATCTTTGTTTACAGTATCTTAAATATAACTCGAAGGGCTAGCATTGAAATGCATATATGCAACATGACTTTCAATGAATTGCAATACAGAATGGATAGCATTGAAATGCGATCGATATTATTCCAGTTCAAAGGTACGGCCGATATTGAGGCGGAAATGCGGCAAGCTCCTCTGGCTGAATACGTGGTCTTCTCCAACTACCCCAAAAATCACCCCCTTGTACGATGAAGAAATTGCAGATATGCAGCATGACATGCAATGAATTGCACTACAGAATGGGTAGCATCGAAATGCGATAGATTTTATGCAATTGAAATTGCACTCAGTTATCTAAGGTATCATAGATATACATCTCATCAATTCCAAACAGAAGCAAAATGAAAAGTCTACAGCTTCTTTTATGATACACTGAAATCCACGCTACGGTGACAACGTCTGTCTCATCTACTCGGACACAGACTCGCTGCTGCTCCAGTTCAAAGGTGTGGCCGATATTGAGGCGGAAGTGCGGCCAGCTCCTCTGGCTGAATACATGGACTTCTACAACTACCCGAAAAAAATCATCCCATGTGCGATGAAACGAAGAAAGGACACCTGGAACTACTGATAAGCAAAACAGCTGACGACTACCCGAGTGAAATTATTTGCTTGCAACCAAAGTGTAACAGCAGGTTGCTCTAGTCCAACGACACAAAATCTGTTGCTAAGGGTGCCAATTACCAGACACAAGCCAAAATCAGACATGAACAATACAGAGACGCACATAACCAGAAAGCATACACACTTTGAGATCATATGCAACGTTCGCGCGCATGAACAATACATACATATATAACCAGAAAACCTGAACATACTTTGAGACCATACACAACATTCGCGCGCAAGCATGCCATTTTCAGACTATACGCACTATTAAAAATTGCCTCAGTAAATTTGAAAAACAAACGATACTATATCGACGCGTGCACAACTCTTGCCTATGGTCATCCAGACATTCCCAAAAATCCATTGAAGTCGAACCTTCCGTCACTAAAAAGAGGAAGCAATGTGTCTTGCGTGATGATGACCTCGATGTACAAATGGATTTATCATGGAAGAAGACGTAAGGCAGGTGAGACCGTAATTGGCGTGTGGAAGATATGTGAATGACGAAAGTACATCTACGTCATCAGGTTCTATGCTCTAAATGATCCTAATATGTAATTAGTCCTCATATGTAAATGTATCTGTGTAACCATGTAATAAATAATGAAATATATACATGAACATGTTTCATTATCCATTGTCGTACGGATTGAAAAATACGTTAACGTAAACTTTGCAACCGCTTCTAAAATGCTGAAAATAGATCTATGTTATGTTCCTTACAATAAATATTCCTAATATGTAAATTTTGTAATAAATATAAATAAATATAATAATAACGTTGACTTAGACACATAATAATACAGTATAAACAACTAAATCGATTAAAAAGAATAACTTCCTTTACATACAGCTAAATCGATATGTACCAATCTAGCATTTCTTGCGGATATGCCAATTCAATAACCCCTAACACCGTGTACGAGCAATGATTTCTACGAGGAGTGCATCCTACCAGTCACGCACCAAGTGATTAAAGGTACACCCTACTGCATGTCCAAATGTATCATAACGATATTCTTACCAGTCACGCGCCAAGTGATTAAAGGTACGCCCTACTGCATGTCTGAAAGAAGTGCGACTCGAGATAAGATCTCTGTATGACATTGACGGATAGAGCTCTGCCCCTGCGAGCTAAGTGGCCCTTGCGTTTCTGGACCCCCGAAAGTAGATAAAATAACCAAACTGTAATTAACTTAACCCCAAAAATAATCACTATTTACAATGTCTGAGTTACATATGCTAAGTCGGACAAGCAAAGTGAATATATACATCCGAACCATTACATTGTCCGAATAAAAAAAAGCGTTTATGTACCCGGTATCCAGGAGCGCATCCAACGTTTTGCCGAGGGGAGGGGTCCTCTACCGTTTCTCCAAAAATTGCGTTTATGGAACATATATACTACTCCTAACGCCTGCTTCGCACCATCCATCCACCCAAGCTCGGTCTACCTCTAGGCCTGCGACCACTCGCCTCCGCAATCATCACCCTTTTTACCAATCTCTCATCATCCAACCTTACCATGTGCCCGAACCATCTCAGAAAACGCGAATCCACTCTGTCCTCCAACTTCTTCATCATCCCCGTTCTGATTCGAACCGCGTTGTTGGTGATCCGGTCTCTCGGCGTTACTCCAGCCATGCTCTTCAAACATTTCATCTCGAAAACATTCAACCTTCTTCTCTTTTCTGCTCAGTTGGGACAACAACACCCTCATACAGCCCTCTCTTTGCTTCCATCCTCAACGTCCTACAGCTCATTACACTCCTCAGTGCACCCAACACTTTACACCCTTCCTGCACTCGTGCCTTCACTCCAGTTTCCACTAGTTCAGTCATCTCCACGTGCAAGCCCAGATACTTAAAA
Organism: Gammarus roeselii; assembly: GCA_016164225.1. NCBI lineage: Eukaryota > Metazoa > Arthropoda > Malacostraca > Amphipoda > Gammaridae > Gammarus > Gammarus roeselii. The sequence goes on from SDVV010011236.1 coordinate 12,063, forward strand.
CACTGAACTTTTCCAGGATCACTCCATTTAAAGGGACACTAATTTTGCTCGCATCGACAGTTCTCGAGCATCTCATTACTTTACTTTCACCCACGTTCACTCGAAGCTTCCTCCTCTCACACACTCTACCTAACTCAGACACTAGCCTACATAGCTTCTCCTCTAAACTCGCAACCAGGGCCGTATCATCCGCAAATATCAACTGGCTCAACTGTCCACTCCGCCCATTCGCTTCCAACAGCTCCAAGCCACGACCCAGCACCCTCGCGTTCACCTCCCTGACCACTCCATCCATATAGAGATTGAACAGCAACGGAGACATCACGCAGCCTTGTCCCAGTCCACTTTCACTGTGAGCCGGTCACTCACCTCGTTTCTCACTCTGACACATGCTCGACTGCCAACATAGAAACTCTGCCCCGCTTTCAACAGATGTCCGTCCACTCCCTACAAACGCAACACCCTCCACAGCGCTTCCCTGTCAACCTTTGCAAGGTACTTCTCACAGACCTGTCTCACTGCAAAAATCTGATCGGCACACCCTCTACCACTCCGAAAGCCACACTGACCCCTCTCAGCATTCTCCCGTACAACTTACCGACCACACATAATTGACTGATACCTCTCGAGTTGCAGCATTCATTTTTGTCTCCTCTGCTCCTATACAGCGAAACAATGTAGTCTCTGCGCCACTCAATCGGTACCACGCCTGCCACAAAACACAAGTTCAGTAACCACACCAACCATTCGACAATCGTTACTCCACCATTTTTCAGGCACTCGGTCGCAACGCCATCCAAACCAGGGGCTTGCCCTGCTTTCATCACCTCCACCGTATCCTGCACCTCTTCCACCACAAGTCTTTCTCCCAAAACTCGAATCCGACTACCACCACCCACAGCAACACTATCAGCCTCTCTGTCATCCTCGACATTTCAACAACTCATCAAAATACTCGGCCCACCTGTTCCGTACATCACTAGTTTCCAACAACAATTTGCCGTTTTCATCTTTCATCACTTCCTCTTTCCAGTCTCTCTTTTGTCACTCTCTTCGCCTCTTTCCAGAACATCTCTTTGTTCTCCTTAAAATTCTGGCACAACTATCTGCCCCACCTGGCATCAGCGTCTCTCTTGGCTCTCCTCACCACCCGCTTCACCTCGTTTTTCCTCTCTTTATAGCTTACATAGGCCACCACCGACTTCACCTGCAACCACTCCTCAAACGCTCCTCTTTTCCGTGCCACCGCCAGTTTGACCTCCTCGTTCCATCACTCGCAACATTTCCTTCTGCACCCGCCCACACGGTGAGCACCACACATATTCTTCGCACATTTCAGCAACGCATCTCTTAACGTCTCACATTCTTCCTCTACATCTTTCAGGTACTGTCCTCTCACGTTGTCATATTCTTTCCTCATCGCCTACTGGAACTCCTCCACTCTACTTATAGCATTCAGTTCACTCACTTTCTTTACCTCTCTTCCTCCTCCCACTCTTTTGTTGCCCTTCCACCTTTGCCCCACTCTTAATCTACCTTCCGCCAGCAGATGGTCAGACACTCCTCCACCCTCCCCTCTCAACGCCCGCACATTCAACAGCCTCCCCACCACTCTCCTCGATATCAGCACAAAATCCATCAGCGCTCTCTCCACCACTGCACCCCCGGCCATCCTTACCCATGTGTACTTGTGGATATTTCGCTTCTTGAACAAACTGTTCCCGGCCACCAACTCCCTTTCCTTACACAGGCCATTCAGGTTTTCTCCACTATCATTTCTACAGGAAACGCCATACCTTCCAATCATATTCTTCCATCACATTACAGTTATTCCTAAATCTACATTTGGTATGCCCAACTGTCATGAAAAAAATATTTGACACCTTCTTCATATGTTTATAATCTCTCGCCATCTAGGACGCGAATTTATATAAATTACGTTTGCTCGGCATGAAAATTCGCCTTTGCCATTTGCCATCACGTCCTTATAATATTCGCCAACTCATTGACGGCTGAAAATATTGGATTGCTGAAACAGTGTCAGGCAGGTGACCTCAGCGTAGATGTGTTTATCTTTCATATATTTTGTGTCATATAAGAAACAGAATTGACCTTGCGGTTCTAAAAAATGTGCTTGTTTTGGCAGCTATAATCAGCGTTCTTCATATACCCCTCCAATATCTCCCAGAACGTACTTGCACCCCGGGCTGACTGCTCTCTCACACCCTCCTCTCCCACAACATTGCCATGTACCCAATGGCGTGCTGGCCGAACTCTCACACCCATGGTCCTTCTGAATTGCCCTCACCCCAACGATTCGCTGGCCGCTCTTTCACACCCTCTTCTCCCCCAGCATAACACTGGACCACAACAGAGTGCTGGTGGTCTTCGCTCACTCCCTCCTCTCCCACAGCATGGCCTTGCACCCGAACGGCGTGCTCGTGGCCTCAGGTCAGCGCGCCTCTCAGGGACACCGCCTCACCGCCAACGTGCAGGTCTGGGACTCCCGTAGCCTCAGGACCCTTCACGTGTTAGGAGAAGGGGACCTGGGCGTGGGTATCCTGGCGCTGGATTTCTCCACGAGGGTGAGTGGAAGATGCAATGGGGAAGTGGACGTTTCCTGAAGCATGAATGGCATACCTGCTAGCACGAGTGAGCGACACGTTGGTTAGAAGACAACAAGAGAACTCATGCCCCACTGAAGTAATCTTAGCCGTACAAAAACAATGTTACCTATATTTGAGGAATGTCGAATTTTCTGTCACTTTCTCAAAATCTGTGTTCAAACGTGTAATATCCGAATGAATCAACACTGTGGATAATAATTGCCGAGAATGGATTGTATGTTCTGGACAGGTTACTCCTTATAAGAGTACATCTCGATAGCGTTGGTGAGCAGCTTGCCGTTCGATTCACTTCATACATATGTGTTGGTACATACATATGTACGAATTTTCGGTTGATTTTCTCGATCTTTCGAACGAGCGGTTTAGTCATTGCTGGTGAATGCTACAATTAAATTACCAAAATGCGCAGATGAAAATGTTTAGCAATCTATTTGTTACAAATTTTGCCCCGTTTAAGATGTTCAATCATTCATTATCAAGGACCTGTTAAGACTAATCAGATAATACAATAAGTCATAGTTCAACACAAATTGGCTGTATCTAATATACGAACAAGAAAATAATTGAATAAATAATCTATGCAGTTTCAGTGTTTTGCTGATGGCATTTGTTTGGGCATTGGTAGCAGGTGATTTTTTTATTTTCTGAAGAGCGTCGGCGATGGACAGCCAAATCACGTGCGGAAATGCTTGGTGATCATGGTAGGTCATCGAGCAAGCGTCTCGTCAGGTGGATGACATACATGTCATTTTGCGCCTCAGGTCACAAGGTGACACGTGAGTCAACGGCTCAAGGTGGTTGTGGTCATGCCACTGTACCTTACATTTGAACGAAGTTTACAAGCTTCGTCGGGGCACGTAAATTTGACTGATGTTTGCCGAGCTTCACCGTCAGGTAGTTTTTCATGCCTAGATTTTTAGTTTTGGATTTGATTTGATTTGAGCCTCATTTCCACCAGAGCCTCAACGTGAGTCATAATAGGCTCCCCCGTAGGGCTCGATGATTATTGATTCCAGTAGGCTCGCACGCCTAAGTGCGCGAGGAATAAACGAAACAACGCTTTCAACGTTAGAAAAAATGTGAAAATTTTAGCAGTGTCAGACGCACGCTAGTGCGCAAAAGAAAAAACGCTTTCTCGAAACGGACCTCCGCTTCCAATCCTTTAGAACATTACGTTTGATACGTACGCACCCTAGTGCGTAGAGGTAGCATCTTCGAGATTAGAACAAGATC
>SDVV010011237.1:0-15921 GCA_016164225.1 Gammarus roeselii
TATATCATGAACAACTACAAAAAGACCTTGGCCTTTAATATATTGCTGTTCAGTATGTGTTTGCTAACCATTTATTTCAGTACATATGTCTATAATGTCTGTCTGAACAGATCCGCAATGGTGACGATGATTTCGGATGGGCTGTTGTCCTGAAATACGAGAAGAAAGAAAACAAGAAAGACCCGACTGAGGAGCCGACCATCACCGTAGACGTCATCATGACCGTCTCCAAAGTAACCGCTGATAAAAAGGTGATAACTTCTTTTGGTATCTTGCATTACTCCCTGAAGCTCCCCGAGCGGCCTCTTTTAGGTATTTTCACGTTGAAACGCCGATAGAGATGCGTCCTTCATCTGATCTGATGAAATCCTTTTAATTAATGCACTTTGTTGGCGTTTCCTAAACAATTACTCCCCTCCCCTAAAGCTAACGACTCGCGGGTTGCACCGAGTCACGATCCAACCGAGAGGGGGGGATGAACACTCAATTTTCTTTCAGGCCTTTCTATCCATCACTCTAAATTATCTCTTCTTGTCCCGAATATAGTCGTTTTACCTTGTTAACTCTATGTGTCAGAGTGGGGAGCGAGGTGAGTGATTGGTTCACAGTGAAAGTGGGACTGAGACAAGGGTGCGTGATGTCTCCCTGGCTGTTCAACCTCCAAATGGATGGAGTGGTCAGGTAGGTGAACGCGAGTGTGCTGGGTCGTGGCTTGGAACTGTTGGAAGCGAATGGGTCGTGCCCCCCCGCCCCCCCCCCCCCCCCCCACACACGAGTCCCTTGAACAATAAGTGCGAAATCAATAATCTGAGCAGTTTTTCTGCCCATGACGAGCCTGCTCTTACTTTCTTCTTTACGATCCACAATTTTGTCCTGTATTATGATGCTAATGTATTTGTGCGGGAGTTCCTGTCTGTGAATTTGTGAATGGATGTTTTTTCTTCAATCTGTGCTTGCTCGCGCGGGCACAGACCATACGCAGTTTGTGGGGTTGACCTGCACTGCGTAGCTATAAAACTTTGTGACGCGTTGCGGTTGGAGTTGATCTAATCCGTGAAGCCGTAGACCTTGTACCAATTTCGACAATACTATCTGTGCGCACTGGCGCGCGTGCAGATTACTCCTAGAGTTCTGAGTGGTTGCAGGCGGGAGTTCGTTTCGTCCGAGTCTTTATCTCACCTGAATAACTAAATTGTACCTCTACTTAACTAGATCGCGTAGCTGTAAACATTGTGTTGCGTTGCTGTCGGCGCTGACTTTGTCCGTGTAGCCGTAAACCTTGTACTAGTCTCGACGATGCTACCTGTATGCACTAGCGCGCGTTCATATTACTCTTGAAGTACTATGTGATTGGAAGCGGAGGTCCGTTTCGTCTAAGCGTTTTTCTTATGCGCACCTGCGTGCGTCCGACATTCAAAAATTCTCATTTTTCTAACGTTAAAAGCGTTGTTTTTTCTCGCATACTGAAGCGTGCATGCCTACTGGAACCCATGATCATCGAGCCCTTCGGGGGAGCCTATTATGACTCGCGTTGAGGCTCCGGTGGAACAGACGATCAAATCAAATCACTTGTAATTTCCTATTCCTATAGAAAAGTATATTATTAATTCAGTGCCTGAATCTCGTGGAACAGTATTTCATTTACCACAGTTCTAATGAGATCTCAATTAGTAACTCCCTTTTCCTTTTATCATTTTCATTCATTCAGGGAGCAATGCCTTTTAAGCACCGCTTCTTGTGTTGATACTTAGTCGAGTCGGGTAGCAGCTACTGAAGGGCTAAGATTGTTGGCAGGAAAGAAGCAAGTGAAAGTTTCTCATCAACTTTTTTTGTCACAGCGTTGGACTTGATTGATGTTCCTTTCTTGCTAATTTGGAAACTATTTGGATCAACGTCTTCTCTTCACGGAGCCAGACAGGTAACAGTGGGGTTCTTAGGGAGCGCTGCCTCAGCCGCACTACGGCGTCGCGTAAGGCCGTACACAAGAAACTGGTGCTAACCATCGATCGTGGGTAGACAATTTGTTGTGAGAAGTCAAATTAGGTGTAACTTGAATGTAGTTAGCCACAATTTAAGTGCTACTTTAACGCATACGTTACTGTTACCCGTTTTACCTTTCCATTTTTCTTGGTGAACATAGCACATTATAATATTAGTATTCATCACTCCTTCCTTCACTATGTCTTTTGCAAATTTAGAAATTATGCCTGGCAAGTGTTGGAGGAGCTCTGAGGTAGTGACCACCACCATCATTACTCTCCATCCTGAAGATAGTGGCATCTCCTTTACCTTGCAAATTTGCCATCTCGTTTCTATCACTGACTCCATAATTGGAGCAATGTTTCTTATCAACAGCTTTCTGCTTGTTGTAGTCGACTGAGATCAGACTTAACACAGCGTATATCTGCTTGTACAGAACTTTCTCCATTCTTTACTCCCTTTCCACCAGGTGACGTCTCTGCTGGCACCCGCGGGCCCCGGAGAGCGCAGTGTGTGTGTGGTGGTGCCGGTGCTACTGCGCCTGGTTCGCGATCTGAGCGCCGTGCGCCTCAAACTGCCTGCCGACCTAAGTTCACCTGACCACCGCGCCGTCGTCATGAAGATGGTCGAGGTTAGAGGCTCGTGAGGGGGTCCAGAACAGATTCTTTTGTCGTGTAACATAGAGCTGTTAGAAGAAAATGTGCGGAATTAACAGCAGTCGAGTCAATTACTGCTCGTGGACGACACGGCACTGGTGGCAAGTTTGGAGGAGAAATTATGTGTGGAAGGAGGAAGCTTAGAGTTAACAATGGTAAAAGTGAACTATGAAATTTTTGATGGATGTTGATGCGAGCAAAATTAGTGTCCTTCCAATTGTAGAGTTATTGAAAGGAGTACAGCATTTTAAGTAACTGGTCTCTCATGTGAAGGAGACTGAGCTTGTGTAAACAGATTAATTCGTTAGTGAAGAAAGAGGGTAAAGTTTAGGGTGCACCGAAGAGTGAAATTAGCTGTAGGAGGTTGCGAATGGAAATTAGAAGAAGGTTGCATGAAGGGGTTGTTGTCCCAAGTGTGATCTACAGAGCTGAGGTTTATGAAGGGAACGGGAGGGGGACGAGAGCAGAAAAAGAAGGTTTAATGTTTTGAGATGAATGTTTGAGCTACATGGCTGGAGTGACACTGAGAGATAGGATCAATAACGACGGTGTTCTACTTAGAGCTGCCTCCCCAAGTCATCTGTTGGGTTCACGGGCCGCACGGAGTCACGGTCCAACTCAGGGGTAAACAGACGTTTTTTCTTTTCAGACTCCTCTTTTCATCACTCTTCACTTGGTGAAGAAGTTAGAGGACGGTAGATTCGCGTGTTCTGAGATGGTTTCAGGCACATGGTGAGGATGGATGATGGGAGATGGGTGATGAAGCGGTGGTGAGTTTACGTAGGCCTTGAGGTAGACCGAAGTTTTGGGTGGTTGGATCGCGTGAAGCAGACATTATGAAGGAGAAACATATGTGTGAAGGTAGCGGGAAAGTGTGCAATGGGAAGGCGCCTGTGGTATCGAGTTATAACACGGGTTGGTCTTTGGTGGGTGGAACCCGGTCACTGAGACGCAGCAGGGGTAAACCGGTCATAATGTCTGGCCCTGCTGCTGACACAGACCTCATACCGCACTCATGACCCAGAGTGTGTGTTCCGGGGTCTTGTTGTGTGAGTGGGAAGTGCTCCTTGCCGTCAACCACCCTCCTTCCTGAGTGATTCGGCCTAGTGTCTGTTACTGTAAGTTATTGACAAATGAATTTTATGTTTCAGAAAACTTCATTGCATTGAAGCACTCTAGAAAAGATTTTAATTTACCGAGAGCATTACTTTGACACTGTAGGAAGAGGGACTAGTCATTATTTCTAAATTTGTGAATTTCTACAACCGATCAAGAATTTCTAGGCAATTAACAAATTTAATCACTGGATATTCAAATTCATGACCTGAGATGTGAACAAGTCACGAAATCTGTTTTGAAAGTGTGTTTTTATGATTATTGAATATTGCAGACAGTATGAACTCATCCTAGTTGCAAAATTCTACTAATCTGCTACTCTTTCACCGCTATCAGGAGGCCATAAAGCGCGTGCCCGAGGACAAGTTCCTTCTGGACCCCGTCGAGAACATGAAAATCAAAGACGACGTCTTCGTTAACATCGTAACCAAACTGGAGCAGCTACAGCATCGGCTACACGACCACTCGCTTCACAACAGCCCGAAGAGAGAGGAATTGGTCGATCTCTTCAGAAAAAAAATGCAGGTAAGTAGTGGCATCTCGTTTAATATTCGTGCATTTAGCACAGGCTGTGCGACAAGTTGATATTTTCCTTTTGGGTGCGCTGACTATACCTTCGACGATAGTCTAATGGCCATTTGAACTTTTATTTACCTACATTTTTGTCAATGTCCTCGTGCGATGAGTTATCGGCTGCACTAATGCGGGTAGTTGACGGCGGTGCTGACGTGGTGAGATAACGGCTGTACTGACGCGGTGAGATAACGGCTGTACTGACGCGGTGAGATAACGGCTGTATTGACGCGGTGAGATAACGGCTGTATTGACGCGGTGAGATAACGGCTGTATTGACGCGGTGCGATAACGGCTGTATTGACGCGGTGAGATAACGGCTGTATTGACGCGGTGAGATAACGGCTGTACTGACGCGGTGAGATAACGGCTGTACTGACGCGGTGAGATAACGGCGGTGCTGACGCATTTGTTTGTTTGTTCGTTCCCAGGCCCAGGCCAACTTGAAGGTGGCCGAGACCGAGCTGCGCGAGGCTAAGAGTGTACTGCAGTTGGAGGAGCTGAAGTGCCGCAAGCGAGTTCTGCGTCGCCTAGGCTACGCTACGGCACAGGATGTCATCGAAAGGAAAGGACGCGTGGCCTGTGAGCTGTCAGCTGCTGATGAGCTCCTCATTACTGAGATGCTCTTCAATGGTGTTTTTAATGATCTCACAGGTAATGATAACTGTTAATATTGCTACCTTTGAAGGATCAGTCATGGAAATCAATGAAAATATTGAATTATTCTGAGCGGTGTCGGCTTCAACCGCCGCAGGTTGAATCCAGTGCTTGGCAGCAACAATAATAACTCGTTTTAGTAATTTGTGTAGTTTGGCTTAGCAGATTTGTCATGCTGCCCCTTGACCCCAGCGATGCAGAGGGTCTTCCTCCCAATACCCTCCAGACCGTTGCCTAAGCGTTCTTCCTCGTCGCTAATGGGCCTCTGTACGGATCATGCACAACAAAAATAATCTAGCATCTTATTGACAGATCAAATATAGACGTCTCTGGTTTTAAAAGATTGCGTAAACGGAACAAGTTTCCAGCGAATTTAGGTTGATGCTTCAGTGAAGCCCTGATTTAAGTTCATTTACCAAATTATGGCGAATCAGGGATCAAAAATCTTGAACGTTTTTTCACTCGACCACATAGCCCAATCGTTTTTTCCAGATACAGACACTAGGCCGCATCCCAAGAAAGAGGGGTGGCCGACGGCAAGGCTCACCTTACAACCTCATACGCTCACACAACTAAGCCTTTTAGTGCAAAAGGGTCCCGCCGGTAACCCCGCAACATACACTCTGGGTCTCGAGTGCAGTTCGGAAATCCGTCGTCAGCAGCAGAGCCCAACAGTTTTCACTGGTTTACCCCCGCCGCGTTATAATGACAGGGCCCCCCACCCACCCACGACCATCCCGACAACGAGATGCCAAGGGCAAGAAAGCACATCAGAGCAGCGTCAAAATCACTCACGCCTGTTTATTGCACACTCTCTCGTTACTTCCGCATTCATGTCTCTCCTTCCTAACGCCTGCTTCACACTATCCATCCACCCAAACCTCGGTCTATCTCTAGGCCTGCGACCACTCGCCTCCGCATTCATCACCCTTTTTACCAATCTCCCTTCATCCATCCTATCCATGTGCCCGAACCATCTCAGCACACGCGAATCCACTCTGTCCTTCAACTTCGTCACCATCCCTGTTCTGATTCGAACCACGTCGTTGGTGATCCGGTCTCTCAGCGTTACTCCAGCCATGCTCCTCAGACATTTCATCTCGTAAACATTCAACCTTCTTCTCTCCTCTGCTCTCACCCCAAGCCTCAGCTCCGTAGAGCACAGTTGAGACAACAACACCCTCATACAGCCCTCTCTTTGGTTCCATCCCCAACGTCCTACAGCTCATTACTCTCCTTAGTGCACCCAACACTTTACATCCCTCCTTCACTCGCGCCTTCACTTCAGTTTCCACCAGTTCAGTTGTCTCCGCATGGGAGCCCAGATACTTAAAACACTGAACTTCCTCCAAGAGCTCTCCATTTAGGGTGACACTAATTTTGCTCGCATTGACAGTCCTCGAGCATCTCGTTGCTTTACTCTTACCCACGTTCACTCGAAGCTTCCTCCTCTCACACACTCTACCAAACTCAGACACTAGCCTACATAACTTCTCCTCTGAATCCGCAACCAGGGCCGTATCATAAGCGAATAGCAACTGGCTCAACTGCCAACTCCGCCCATTCGCCTCTACAGTTCCAAGCCACGACACAGCACACTCGCGTTCACATATGTGACTACTCCATCCATTTAGAGGTTGAACAGCCAGGGAGACATCACGCAGCCTTGTCCCAGTCCCACTTCCACTGTGAACCAATCACTCACCTCGCTTCCCACTCTGACACATGCTCGGCTGTCAGCATAGAAATTCTGCACCGCTTTCAACAGATGTCCGCCCACTCCATACAAACGCAACACCCTTCACAGCGCTTCCCTGTATATCCTGTCGTTTGCCTTCTCCAGATCCATGAAGGCCCAGTCTCACTGCAAAAATTTGATCGGTACACCCTCTACCACTCCTAAAACCACACTGATCCTCTCCAATTGCGCAGTCCGTACAGTCTCTAATCCTTTTGATCAGCACTCTCCCGTACAACTTACCAACCACACATACCAGACGGATACCTCTCGTGTTGCAGCATTCATTTTCATCTTTTTTGCCCTTATATAGCGGAACAATGCAGGCACTGCGCCACTCAATCGGTACCACGCGTGAAACAAAACACAAGATCATTAACCTCACCAACCATTCGACAGTGGCTACTCCACCATTCTTCAGGCACTCGGTCGCAACGTCATCCAAACCAGGGTCTTTCCCTGCTTTCATCACGTCCACTGCCTCCTGCACCTCTTCCCTGGTAAAGTCTACAACAAGTGTTTCTCCCAAAACTGGCATCCGAGCATCACCACCCACAGCAACAATGTCAGCCTCTCTGTCATCCTCGACATTCAACAACTCATCAAAATACTCGGCCCACCTCTTCCGTACATCACCACTCTCCAACAACAACTAGCCGTTTTCATTTATCACCACTTCCTCCTTTCCGGTCTCTCCCTTTCTCATCCTCTTCACCTCTTTCCAGAACATCTTTTTGTTCTCCTCAAAATTCTGGCACAACCGTCTGCCCCACCTGGCATCAGCGTCCCTTTTGGCTCGTTTTGGCTCCTCTCTTTGTGGCTTTCATAAGCCACTTCCGACTTCACCGGCAACCACTCCTCAAACGCTCCTCTTTTCCGTGCCACCGCCAGTTTGACCTCGTTCCACCACTCGCAGCCTTTCCTTCTGCACCCGCCCACACAGCGCGCACCACACACTTTCTTCGCACATCTCAGCAACGCATCCCTTAACGTCTCTCATTCTTCCTCCACATCTCTCAGGTCCTGTTCTCTCGGGCTGTCATATTCTTCCTTCAACGCCTGCTGGAACTCTTCGGCTCTACTTTTCACATTCAGTCCACTCACTTTCACTACCTCTCTTCCTCCTCCCACTCGTTTGTTGCCCTTCCACTTCTGCTCCACTCTTAATCTACCTTCTACCAGCAGATGGTCAGACACTCCTCCACCTCAACACCCTCACATCCAACAGCCTCCCACCACTCTCCTTGATATCAGCACTAAATCCATCAGTGCTCTCTCCACCATTGCACCATGGACCATCCTTACCCATGTGTACTTGTGAATATCTCGCTTCTTGAACAAACTGTTCGCGACCACCAACTCCTGCTTCATACACAGACCTATCAGTTTTTTTTCCACTGTCATTTCTACCGGGAACGCCATACCTTCCTATCACATTCTCCACCACTACATCTCCAACTCTCCGTATTAAGGTCACCCAGTACAACTACGTTGAAATGACCTCCAAAACTCTCAATACACTCACTCAGGTCAGTCCAAAAGTGCTTCCTCTCCTCTTCACTCCTCTCGCCGCAGGTCCGTAAGCACTCACAAATGCCCATCTTTCTACGCCTAACTTAACTTTCACCCACATCAATCTTGAGGACACCTCCTTCCATTCGGTAGCGCTACTAGTCAACCGATCACTCAATATCAAGACTACATCTTCTCGTGCCCAACCTTCCTCCACACCAGACTTTCTCCCACTTACCACATCAAACTCACATTCGCCCTTACCTTTCAACTTCGTCTCACTCGGCGCCAACACATCAAACTTCCTTCTCACGAACATCTCACCAATCTCCCTCTTCTTTGCATCATTCGTACTACAGCCACGCACATTCAGCAACCCTAACAATAGGGTTCGGAGAGGCGTGTGCCTCTCCTCCCTTCGCTCGTCTTGCCGTCTTCGAGGAAAGGTTTTACAGAGAACGGGATTCCTAGCCCCTTCGCTCCGCCCTTTTTAGTCGCCTTTTATAACACGCTGGGGTTACGGTAGCACGATTCTACTCTCGGCTACGGGGCGCCCTTTTAGTCGCCTTTTACGACACGCGGTGGATGCGGTAGCAAGATTCTAAAGCCCCGGTTACAAGGCTACAACCAACGCGTACCGGCAGGAATTCCTAAGACTACTTGAGGAAGAATATTTAGAGCACCGCCATATATGCACCGACGACTCCGAAACCGCGGACGGAGTGGGAGCCGCCGCTTTGTGCGGGAACATCCCACTCTCAATCACCCTCCCACGAGAGGCCTCTGTGTTCTCTGCGGAGCTCCACACACTCGAACTAGTCATCTCTATTGCCAAAACAGATCGGTTCCCCAAGTACGTCGTATTCTCAGACAGTCTGAGTGTCCTCACCCAGCTTAAAACACTGCACTACGAACATCCTGCTCCACGTAAAATGCTGCACGAACTCTTTGTGATGTCCGAGACGGGTTGGGCAGTTGAATTGTGCTGGATCCCCGGACACGCGGGAATATGAGGAAACGAACTTGCAGACTCGACTGCTAAACTGGCATCAACTCGCCATGAACAATTTTTCGCAAGACATTACCGGGACTGGTTTCCTATTATCAACTCCCATATAACATCCCGATGGGATGAAATGTGGCAACAGAGTGGACAAAAATTGCTTTCAGTCAAACCCTCAGTCGGAGAAAGGGGAACAAAGTTCACCAACAGAGAAGACCAAGTGTTCATCAACCGCTTGTGCACGGGACACACGTGGATAACTCACAAACACCTGATAGATGTCGACAGAGAACCAAACGCACCACCTTGCCCCTGTTGTCACCAAGTGGCTATCAGCGTAAAACACTTACTGATGGATTGCAACGCACTCGCGGCAGTCCGACGAGCGTTCATAAATCCCCCGTGCAACCTACAAATTCGGAAAACACACCGGACTATACCTTTCTATCTAAACCTCAAACACCTGTGCAAGTGATGTGGTCTCTCCACCTCATTACGCACGAAGATAACAATACATTTACGAAGATACGCGTTAACTCTTCACTCTCTTGTACGCGTTAGTACGCGAATATGCCACAATTGTAATATGTACTAACTTCATCTTGACAAGACTATTATTTTCGCACGCAAGGCTGTGCGAACTTACCTGAATCAATGACGATCGCGCCCTACGGGGGAGCCTATTATGACTCACGTTGAAGCTCCGGTGGAAATGAAGCTCAAATTCTTTCCTTCATTTGAGTGGAACATTTATGTGACCCTCCCTATAAACAGTCGTGGCTAGAGCGAGCCGTGAATCGAGGCAACTCGGAGACAAACGATGAATTGTCGATGAATTAATGCAGCATTGGCTGCTGGTTTGACTTTCGGTGCCAAAAGGACATCGACTCCAGTGCACTAGAAAGCCTTGGAGGTCTAATCTAATCCATGAGCTGGAGGACGTCGAGGACGTTTTCGAAATGTATTGCGTGAGAAGCATGGCTGGAGTGACTGAACGATAGGATCAACAATGACGTTCAATTTTGAACGAGTAAGGTAGAGGACAGAGTAGGTTCGAGTATTGCAAGATGGTTTGGACACATGGTGAAGATGGATGATTGAAAATTGATGACAGGGATGATGGAAGCTGAAATGAGTGGATGTAGTCCTAAAAGTAGACAGCAGTTAAGGTGGAATGAGACATTAGTTTGGAGGTAGCAAGAAAACGTGCAATGGATAGACACGAGTGGAGAATGGTTGTGCATCGATGAGTTTTGACGCTGACTCGTAGTGCTTTCCCGCTCTTGGCGTCTCGTTGATGAACGGGATGGTCGTGAGAAGGGAAGCGCGTGGCAACTATAACGCAGGTACAGATACAGACACGAGGCTGAGTCTTCCAGGAGGAGGGGTGGCCGGCGGCAAGGCGCACCTTACACTCCTTTCTTACACTCGCACAAACTTGGCCTTTGGTAAATCTGACGCAGCAGATGTAAACTAGTTACCGCTGTCGGACCCTGTTGCTGACACTGATCTCGCACCTTACCCCTGCCCTGAAATGTCGGTGTGCGGGGCCTCCTTGCCGGACCCTTGAGCGCCTAAGAGCTCTAATAGAGTTTGGATGTAGTTGAGGAGTGTGAGATGCGTCATGCCGTCGACCACCCCCCCTCTCCGGTGTTTCGGCGTAGTGTCTGCATCCATTTTAAGTAGTTTTGGATTTGTTGTACGTATCCATCGTTTCGTTAATATGTGCAGTTTATATTGTACAAATTTATCAAAATAACTTAAATTTGAATATCTTGAGAGATTGGAAAGTATTTTCCTAAGAAAATGAGCGCAAAAACGTTTTCATTCTCCTAGGTCTGATGATGACTTGAGGGGCAAAGGTAGGCGTGATTAGTGGGTAAAATTTATAGCTTCTTTCCATGGATGCAACGAATGAAAAGTTAACCGATCAAGACACATAAATACTAACTTACGTAACAATATAAGGAAAGTAAAAAATGCCTGTGCTCCTTTAATGTGTTGATGGTATCCTAATGTGAGAGTTTTGGTGTGTGCATGAGTAAGCTGACATGTTCTTCATCACCCAAGTTGACCGTTTATCATGATAACCTGCAGGACTCAAATTTCCTTGGAGTTTTGTAATTTTGATTAAAGGGTAATTTTTGCAGCGGCACAAACGTGCGCGTTACTGAGCACGTTCGTGTGTGACGAGAAAAGCAGCGAGATGCCCAAGCTGAGCGAGGAGTTGTCCGGGCCGCTTCGGCAGATGCAGGAGATGGCACGGCGCATCGCCAAGGTTGTTCTGGAGTGCAAACTCGACATTGTGGAGGAAGAATACGTCGAGAAGTTCAGGCCTTTCCTCATGGACGTGGTCTTTGAATGGTGCAATGGATCATCATTCCTAGAAATTTGTAAGAAGACCGACATATTTGAAGGTAAGCTCAATTCTGCTTTATGAATGAATGTTCTGTCGCTCTTAGCCCCTCAATCTGATCTTCAACCGCTCTGCTGTTGGCGGGGGGTTGCCTAGAACTACGTTGGGAATCATGTGTATTCATTGCTCTAGTTCCGGCATCTCTATTCAGGTTCATTCTGAGTTGCCTGAACATGGATTTTGGTTTTCAAGCGATGCCTACTAGAAATACACCCCCATCCCCAATTGTAGGTATCTGTTTGCTGTACGGGTCGCACGGAGTCTCTTCCCAACCATGAGGGGGCGGAGCACACTCATTTCCCTCCAGATTTTCTTCTCCACCTTTCACTATCTCTTTTTCTCCCCCACCTGTATCAATTTAGCTTTTATTTATCTTGAGTTTATAATATTTTATTTAACTTGTCTCACTCTCACTTTTAACAGCTCTTCTAATAGTTGTTGCGCACACATCTCCCCCTGCCCCCGAGGATAACCTTGCTTCTTTTGGGTGGCAAATCACTTCAAGTTGCGCTGTTTCTTTCATTAAACTTTTCTACGACACATCTTTTTCCTTCTTTTATTATTGATGTTCTCGTGCGTGATATTCTTCAGTGCGTGTAGATTTCATGCGTGCGTGAGATCCTAGTTTCTTGTCTCTACTTTATCTTCCCTCGTACAGATACAAGGCCGCATCTCCCAGAAAGGGGGGTGGCCGACAGCAAGGCGCACCTCACACCCTCATACGCTCACACGACTTAGCTCTTTTGTGCTAAAGGGTCCGGCCGGTAACCCCGCAACATACACTCTGGGTCACGATTGCAGTTCGAAGATCCGTCGTCAGCAGCAGGGCCCGACAGTTTTCACTGGTTTACCCCCGCCGCGTCATAATGGCCGGGCCCGCCCCCACCCACGACCATCCCGACAGCGAGATGCCAAACGGGAAAGCACATCAGAGCAGCGTCAAAATCAACCATTCACAACCACTCTCCACTCACGCCTGTTCATTGCACACTCTTTCGCCACCTCCACATTCTTGTCTCTCCTTCCTAACGCCTGCTTCACACCATCCATCCACCCAAACTTCGGTCTACCTCTAGGCCTGCGACCACTCGCCTCCGCATTCATCACCATTTTCACCAATCTCCCTTCAACCATCCTCTCCATGTGCCCAAACCATCTCAGAACACGCGAATCTACTGTCCTCCAACTTTTTCACCATCCTTGTTCTGTTTTGAACCACGTCGTTGGTGATCCGGTCTCTCAGCGTTACTCCAGCCATTCTCCTCAGACATTTCATCTCGAAAAAATTCAACTGTCTTCTCTCCTCTGCTCACACCCCCCAAGCCTCAGCTCTGTATAGCACTGGTGGAACAACAACACCCTCATTTAGCCCTCTCTTTGCTTCCATCCCCAACGTCCTACAGCTCATTACACTCTTCATTGCACCCAACACTTATCACCCCTCCTTCACTCGCGCCTTCACTTCAGTTTCCACTAGGTCAGTTATCTCCACATGGGAGCCCAGATACTTGAAACACTGAACTTCCTCCAAGAGCTCTCCATTTAGGGTGACACTAATTTTGCTTGCATGGACAGTCCTCGAGCATCTCATTAATTTACTCTTACCCACGTTCACTCGAAGCTTCCTCCTTTCACGCACTCTTCCAAACTCAGACACTAGCCTACATAGCTTCTCCTCTAAATCCGCAACCAGGGCCGTATCATCAGTAAATAACAACTAGCTCAACTGCCAACTTCGCCCATTCGCTTCCAACAGTTCCAAGCCACGACCCAGCACACTCGCGATCACCTCCCTGACCACTCCATCCATATAGAGGTTGAACAGCCAGGGAGACATCGCGCAGCCTTGTCTCAGTCCCACTTTCACTGTGAACCAATCACTCGCCTCGCTTCCCACTTTCACACATGCTCGGCTGCCAGCATAGAAACTCTGCACCGTTTTCAACAGATGTTCGCCCACTTCATACAAACGCAACACCCTCCACAACGCTTCCCTGTCAATCCTGTCGTATGCCTTTTCCAGATCCATGAAGGCCCAGAACACAACCTTTCCTTTGTCAAGGTACTTCTCACAGATCTGTCTCACGATTAAAATCTGATCGGTACACTCTACCACTCCTAAAGCCACTTTGTTTTTCTCCAATTGCGCAGTCCGTACAGTCTCTAATCCTTTTGACCAGCACTCTCCCGTACAACTTACCAACCACACATAACAAACTGATGCCTCTCGAGTTGTAGCATTCATTTTTATCTCCTTTGCCCTTGTATAGCTGAACAATGCAGGCACCGCGCCACTCGATCGGTACCACGCCTGCCACAAAACACAATTTCAGTAACCTCACCAACCATACGACAATCGTTATTCCACCCTTCTTCAGGCACTCAGTCGCAACGCCATCCAAACCAGGGGCTTTCCCTGCTTTCATCCCGTCCACCGCCTCCTGCACCTCTTCCCTGGTAATGTCCGCCACAAGTCTTTCTCCCAAAACTGGCATCTGAGCACCACCACCCACAGCAACAATGTCCATCTCTCAGTCATCCTCGACATTCAACAACTCATCAAAATACTCGGCCCACCTCTTCCGTACATCACCACTTTCCAACAACAACTGGCCATTTTCACGTTTCACCACTTCCGCCTTTCCGGTCTCTCTTCATCACACTCTTCACCTCTTTCCAGAACATCTTTTTGCTCTCCTCAAAATTCTGGCATAACCGTCTGCCCTACCAGGCATCAGCATCCCTTTTGGCTCTCTCTACCACCCGCTTCACCTCGCTCCTATTCTCTTTGTAGCTTTTATAAGCCACCACCGACTTCACCTGCAACCACTTCTCAAACGCTACTCTTTCCCGTGCCACCGCCAGTTTGGCCCCCTCGTTCCCTTACTCGCAACCTTTCCTTCTACCCACGGCGCGCATCACACACCTTCTTCGCACATCTCATCTACGCATCCCTTAACGTCTCCCATTCTTCCTCCACACCTCTCAGATCCTGTCCTCTCACGTTGTCATATTCTTCCTTCAACGCCTGCTGGAACTCCTCGGCTCTACTTTTCACATTCAGTCCACTCATTTTCACTACCTCTCTTCCTCCTCCCACTCGTTTGTTGCCCTTCCACTTCTGCTCCACTCTTAATCTACCTTCCACCAGCAGATGGTCAGACACTCCTCCACCCTCCCCTCTCAACACCCGCACATCCAACAGCCTCCCCACCACTTTCCTCGATATCAGCACAAAATCCATCAGTGCTCTCTCCACCATTGCACCATGGGCCATCCTTACCCATGTGTGATTCTGAAAATCTCGCTTCTTGAACAAACTGATTCCGACCACCAACTCCTGCTCCATACACAGACTCATCAGGTTTTCTCCACTGTCAATGAGGCCCCAATCAATCAATTCTCCACTGTCATTTCTACCGGGAACGCCATAGATAGATAGGTACAAGGCCAAATACCTCAAAAAAGGGGAGTGGCCGACGGCAAGGCGCATCTCACACTCCTCTCATACACTCACACAACTTAACCCTTTTGCGCTAAAGGGCCCGGTCGGAAGACCCCGCAACACACCCTTCGGGTCATGAGTGTGGTCCGAGGTCAGTGTCGGCTACAGGACCCGACAGTATGATTTGATTTGAGCCTCATTTCCAACGGAGCCTCAACGTGAGTCATAATAGGCTCCCCCTTAGGACGCGACCGACAGTATGCCTGGTTCACCCTTGCCGCTCCATGAAGACCGCCTCCACCCTCTTGCAATCAATAGGCAACCTAGTTTAGGCTAATAGGCCTGTTGTTGTCTTCCCACACTTTTAAACCCCCCCCAACTGGTCTTTCAACGAGATGCCATCTACGCATCCCTTAACGTCTCCCATTCTTCCTCCACACCTCTCAGATCCTGTCCTCTCACGTTGTCATATTCTTCCTTCAACGCCTGCTGGAACTCCTCGGCTCTACTTTTCACATTCAGTCCACTCATTTTCACTACCTCTCTTCCTCCTCCCACTCGTTTGTTGCCCTTCCACTTCTGCTCCACTCTTAATCTACCTTCCACCAGCAGATGGTCAGACACTCCTCCACCCTCCCCTCTCAACACCCGCACATCCAACAGCCTCCCAACCATTCTCCTCGATATCAGCACAAAATCCATCAGTGCTCTCTCCACCATTGCACCGTGGGCCATCCTTACCCATGTGTACTTGTGAATATCTCGCTTCTTGAACAAACTGTTCCCGGCCACCAACTCCTGCTCCATACACAGACCTATCAGGTT
>SDVV010011238.1:0-15921 GCA_016164225.1 Gammarus roeselii
GCGTTTATATTTCTCCTGCGAAAACCCTTTACGCGGAATGCTGTAAGCAAAGTATATTTTATCAACGAATGTTTGTACAAGAGGTGACCCTGGATAGATGCCGACTGTTGGATTGTACCACAGGAAGTTTGATGCCAGACCAACGATTTATGCAAAAGACAGGTAGGTTGCTTTGTTTCTTCCCAATATTATATGCGTTCGGGCATAGAATACTTTTTACTTGATGAATCTGAAGAAACTTCCATTTTTGAAAGATCTTTGTATATCTCTGCCATAGTAAGATGCATAGTGCATGATAACTAATATTCGCACACACGTGTGACGTTATGTAGCGCGCGGTCGAATATATTTGCAGAGGTCTCTCAGTGACCGGTGAACCTAAAACTGTTACATCTTTTCATCTCTTGCACTTAACATAACTCTGACAGAGCAGAATTTGTGAAAAAATTAAGAATGCTACTACTGAGTTCTGCTGGTCTGAACTTAAGGATCCTACCAGTGACCAGACCTGAAAATTGTGCGAATATTGCGTATAGACCTAGACTCCAACTCCAGCCATCAGCTAACTATTTTGGTGGTAGACTTCAAAATGTTGAAAAGGAGAGGAGCAACTGAACTATCAGGTAGCCAACTTTGATATGCAAAAAATCTAACTGCAATAGTCACCAGACTTTGAAGACACATTCCCTTGAACAAATGTAATCTTGATAACCGTTTGGTTACGGTGGTAGGAGTATGGAACAAAATCAAACAAACTGTAGTTTCTACCTTTGTGTTGTTTCTAGGTGTGATTTCTAAAGATTTTAGGATGCCATCTCTACTCCCTATGCCATATGTATTGACTCCCCCTGGTAAACAACTGCACATCACTTTCTGAGTATGGTACAAGATCAAAATGTAAACTGTGTTGCCCACCCTGGTAGAGTTTGATATGGCAGGGTAGTGGCTTAGTGCTGTTATGTTGCATGCAGCTGGATATATTTGCTGGCTGGCTAGGCTGCAAGCATATTTTTGGAACCTTCCTACCCAACCTAACCTACCATATTCACCATGGTATCTGAAATGATTTTGTATCTTACAGCACTTGCTGCAAAGCTGAGACAGGTGATATCTTCTAAACTATATTTAGACAAATATACAATTTTTCCAACAGACCTTGGTGACAATTGTGAAAGTATTACTGTCTGTATCAACAAATTGATGAATTATTCATACTTCTATTTCCTAGCTAACACATGCTGAGACAGATTTGGCTAAGGTTGCAACTATTGTTGAATTTTTTTCAAATTGTAATAACTCATCTTGCACATCCAGCAAGCTGGAGAGAGAGGGTTGTAGGGTGAGGTTGATGGCAAAGCAGTTAGCTACTCTATATTGTACTAGCCGATGTTGATTACAAAGAACTAATATTTTTTGTGACACTGATCTTGTCACTTGAACTATTAAAGATACTAAAAGTAATAATGCTTCCCAACAGATGGTGCTGTGTGCAAACTGATGACCATCTCTACTTATTCAGTTTCACTGAGGACTTGAGCTCAGGCACCAACTTTTCAATTCAATTTTTCTATCAGTTATGCCCCACTCATCAGGAATGAAAAACATTGCCAAAATATATCAAAGAACACTCAGTTATTGAAAAAAATCTCAGAATTGCTGTATGATCAGTTGCCCAAGACACAAATTGTGGATTTTTTCCAGCTCATTATTTTGCTGTGCTTTCACAGTTTGCCTTGGCATGATGTGGTATTTGCGCCTCCTATTATGCGCTTCACTTTATGCTTTGCTAGAGTATCAAATAGTCCTGAGGCCAGCAAGGGGAGTAACATCAGAGAAGCAAGTCAGATTGGAAATAGGGATCACAGAAACATAAAAAAACATCAATTTTTAAAAATTTGCAGCAAAAGTAACTACAAATAAGCGACAGATTATGATAGGGAAAAATAAGGTTAGGATCTCACCTACAGTGAGACTCCTGTTCTGTATGTATGGCTCATGCCACTGCCTATCCTCTTCCAGTTTGTGGATAGTTGTTTACTTCCCTGTAACTAGCTCAAAGCATATGAGGTTACTTCCTACTACTAGCCCTTACTAGCTCTAGAATCCAATACCATACCACCTACATAAATTTTAACCTTGTCCATATCGCATGCTATTTCGCGTGCTATCCATGCATGCCCCTAATGAAATGAACTATTTCTATATCGCATGCTATCCATGCATGCCCCTAATGAAATGAACTATTTCTCTCATTCCTATCCCAGTCAGTAAATAACACAAGATGGTCCAATTCATTCTATCATATGCTTTCTCTATGTCAAGAAAAGCCATGTACTGTTTCTTTGGAAACCATTCTGCTCTTCACCCATTATACCATCCACATGTATAATTTATTTTATCCTCTCATTTTGGATACCACAGAATATCTTAGCTACCCACCATGTCTGCCAATGCAATGGGTTGGTTATTTTTCAGGTATATTTTACACTTTTGTATCCTCACTTGGGTAATATAATCACTTTGCTTTCTTTCCACCGTTTTGGCACTCTCATTTCATATTTACTAAAATAACAAATGCAACATAAATCAGATATTTACCATCATTTTTAAACAGTTCATATGGAATTTCATCTAGTCGAGCAGCCTTTCCATCATTCAATTTTTTCAAGAAACCATTCAATCTCTCCATTACTCATCTCATTCATTTCTCCCATATCTTTTCTCTCAACAAACAAGAAAAGGGTTTCATGCATTCCCTTCACTTCATCAATCATGTTATCTATGTCCTTGTGTATGGAATAGAGGATTCTAATCTCACTCCATCCAACTCTTTCCATATTGGTCTCCAGAATTTGTTTGAACTAATGGATTATTTAAATAACTAGGTTGCAGTGATGATTAGTAGCTAGCTATATTGATTGTTTTTTATGAAAGATAGCTAGGATTAATCAAAAATTGGTCACATTTATTTATTTGAGAATAGATTTATCTTCAAAAATTAATATACATGCCTACTCTGTCCCAGGTCTGAACTTCTGTTAGACCGTAATGTCATTGCTGATTAGATCTGAATGCTGAAATGATTTGCTAACTATCTAGTCCCAGTCTGCTGTGGAAGGAAGTGTCACCCAATATATTTGGTAACCCTTTCAGACAACCTACAAATTGTTTAGAAAATTTTATCTGTATTTTATCCTCTGAAATTTTATGAAAATTTTGAATGATTTCAATAATGAGAAAGACTGTTGCCATGAACTTTGAGAGATCCTCATTGTGTTTAATGGTCAAAACTTTGCCAAGAGAACTAAATAAAAAGAGGAGATCCAAAGGGTTGGCAAAGATCATTCATAAGACTTCCTTTCTAAGTAGACAGGCAGTACCCCCATGCAAGATTTGAGAATACTGTTAAATCATTCAGATCACCTTCTTAATACATTTCAGCTCATCAATTGTTCATCTGGATGCAGATGCCATGCATAAAATAGTGAAGCTACATTTTCATTTGATGATTATTACTTGCATGGCTTTGTTAAGCAATGTTTTGATCCTAATTCTACTTATATGCTTGAACAACTCATGAGTTTTTTTCAAATTTTCAGACCAGTGTTGAAAGTTGTTTTACAAGATATCTGATTAGTCTGTTTCAAAATGAGTGTGTTGAAGAATATTTTAAACCACTATAACTATGATGTTACAGACAAAGAATTACTAGAAAAAGAAAATGATATTCTTCCAGGACAAATGGATTTTTTCCCTTTCCCATTGCACAGTGTTGAAGATCTAGATGATGCAGAACTAGATTGTACTCCTGGCAATAGCTCGGTTGAACTGCTTTACAAGGCAGTTGAAACTCATGACCAAAATGCCATGTTTTCTGTGGATTTCTCTTCCATTGCTATGTCCACTCCTGCCAGAAAACATGAAGGAAGGCCCCGAAATCACTTGCAGGAGAGTCCTTTTTCTCAGCATGTGCCCCTGTCCATGTTTGGGATTACTTCCAGTACAATTGACAAAGAACAATGTCATTCTGGCCTGATCCATTTTATTGAAGGCCAAACCAAAGAGGGATTGCCATACTCCTTGTTCAACTTGCCATCTTCTCGCCCTCTCACAACAATGAGCGGTCCTGGCCGCTATGAAAAGAAGATCTTTTCTCCAACCAGCCTTACTCCTGGCTCATTAACAACTCACAATACTACATCACAATCTGAGAGGGAGGATGGAAGGTTCAATATACCTTTCCTGCAAGAAATGACTGAGAAAAATTATTCTGTACAACTGCCCATAGTAGTATCTGCACCAGTGCAAGAGTTGGTATCCACACAAATGCAGGGGATGGTACCTGCTCCAGTGGTACTTACCACAGTGCAATGTATGGGATCTTCAACGGAGCAAAAATTGTTATTTTCACCAGGGCAAGAGATTGTATCTTCACCAGATCAAGAAATTGTGTCTCCACCAGAACAAGAGATGGTAGCTTCACAAGAGCAAGAAATGGTTACTTCAGCAGAGAAAAATATGGTAGCTCAGTCAGAGCAAAAGATGGTAGCTTCACCAAAGCAAAAGATGGAAGCTTCACCAGAGCAAGAAATTGTAGCTTCACCAGAGCAAGAAATAGTAACTTCACCAGAGCAAAAAATAGTAGCTTCACCAGAGCAAGAAATAGTAGCTTCACCAGAGCAAGAAATAGTAGCTTCACCAGAGCAAGAAATGGTAGCTTCAGCTGAGCAGGAAATGGTAGCTTCATCAGAGCCAGAGGTGGTATCTTCATCTATTGACAAGGTGGTTTCTGTTCGATTGCAAGGGATGGTACCTTCACCAGTGCAAGAGCTATCATCTGTAACTGTACAGGAGATGGTATCTGCACCAGTGCAGGAGACTGCATCTGCACCAGAAATAGATATGGCATCTTCACCAATGCAAGAGATGACGTCTGCACCAACGCCAGAGGTACATTCTGCACAAGTGCAGGCAATTACATCTGCATCAGTGTGGAAGATGACATCTGCACCAGTTCAGGAGTTGGCATCTGCACCATTTCAGGAGTTGGCTTCTGCACCAGTTCAGATGTCATCTGTATCAGTACAAAAGTGGGTATCTGTGTCACAACAAATGATTGAATCTGCACCAGAACAAGCAGATGCATCAGCACCTGCACAAGATTGTGCTTATTCTCATTTGATGAATGAAGGTGTAGTTCAGAGCATTGTGGACCCCCTCAAATTAACCAAGGTGGAGACAATATCTGTTGGAACTATGCTACTACAGATTCCAACTGAGGAAGAGGACCAAACAGCTTATTTGGAAACATCTGCAGTGAATTCTAATCATGGGCTATCTTATGATGTTCTTATCTTGGAGCCTAGTGAGTCCAGTATTGCTGATATGTTTATGGATTCTGTGGCAGAGCAAGTGGACACTGAAGACAGCAGCAGGATGGAAACAAGTGCTCTGATGCAGGTGCTTAAAACAGATAACAAGGCTAATAATGCTGATGTGCATGTTGATAACATCAATCCTCAAAATACCAGTGAAGCTCTGGAAAATTCAGACAGCAGCAGAAAAAATAGTAGCTACATTGTTGAGGTTAAACAAAGTTGTCCAAAAGATGATATTGAACATGAAAAGATGGAAGCCAGCTGTTCAGAAAGCCTCAAAGTACTGATAGATGACAACAGCGGACAAAAAACTGCTGATCAAGAACTGATGGAAAAGAGCTTCCACACACTGACTTTGGTTGAAGAGGATGACAACATCAGTAACATTGATGCTGATGCTCCTGCCAGTGCTGCCCCTGTTCAACAAAGAACATACGAGTCCTGTCCTGTCAAACCATCTCATCGCACTGAGTCTTGTCTTGTTCAGGATGTGATGTTTTCAAAAGAATGTTGCTATGTTCAGCTAGAAAATCTGGATCCTAAGAATAGCCACAATTATTTAAAAAAGGCACTAAATTTAAAAAGTTGTCATGTTCGTCTAGAAAAGTTGACGGATGATATCCCTCTAATGTGTTCTGGAACTTGTGTTGAGGAACCTCCCTCCTCTGTAGCAGGAAAATCAACTGAGAAAAAACACCATTTGAAACCAACAATTGGGAGCTCAATGGTAATTGAGACACAGGAGTCAATAGTATCATCCCTGCCAAAAAAAAATATTTCTTTTAAAATCAATAAAAAACAGTCTAAACTTACCACACAGAATCAAAAGTCAGACAGAACTTCAGGCAGTGAAAAAAGATTCATCTTGAGAGATGCCTGTCTTGGGTCAAGCACTGTTGGAGGTTCACAACAGAAGCCAGAAAATGGGCATAAACATGTCCAAAGTGCAGAGGCAGCTGGAAGTGTACATCAGTCAACATCCAAATCAAAATGTGAAGCCCCAAGGATTCTAAATGTTTGCAATAAATCAAGTTGCTCAGTAAGCACCAATGCTGCAGTGGGCGAAAAAAATATTGTGCAGCAAGTTAAAACAGGTAATGTAAAAGATGCTAAGCCTATTGGGATAGTAAAAACATGTAATGTAAAAGATGTGAAAAATGCTCTAGGAGTAAGTGCTGGTACTGTAAAGGATGTCAAATCTGCTTTGCAAGTAAGCACTAGTCATGTTAATAATGACAAAAATATTGTAGCACTGCAGACCATTCAAAGTTTGTCTCTCCCTGCCAAAATATCATTTAAAATTCCCAAAAAGAAAACTACCATTGATAAATTTTCTACAATCACCTTGAACAAAGTACTGGAAGCCTCTTCTGAGGGTGAAATCATGAAGCTTGCTCGAGGGATCATTGGCACCAAAGTAGACATTCCTCCTTGTGCTGCCCCTGGACTTCAAGCAGGCAGTTCTCCTCACAAAAAGATGGAAGCTCCTTGTACTGCCCTTGGCCTTCAAGAGGGTAGTCCATCTCGCAGGAAGAAGGATGCTCCTTTATGTGCTGATGCCAAATTTCAAGCAGATAGTTCTCCTTGCAGCAAGGTAGAAGTTTTGTCTTGTGCTGCCCCCGGACTTCAACATTGTAGCCCACCTCAAAAAAAGGTAGATGCTCCCCTTATTGCTACCCCTGACCCTCGTGAGGTCAGTTCACCTTGTAGAAAGCTGGGAGTTTCTTCTGCTGGTCCTAGTCATCGAGGAAATAGCCCACCTCGCAGTACAGTTGAAGCTATAAAGTGTGCAGCACATAGCGTCAGAGAAAGCAGCCCTCCATGCAGGAAGGCTTACATGGAGCCCTTTATCAGCAAGGACCCACTGGAGAACAGGGATAATGCTGTAAGGGTGCACCAGATGTTATTGCATTGCTATGAAGCTAGCCATGTCTTGTGGTGATTTTTATTTTTTAAGAGGATTTGAAATATAGTTAGCTACCTAGTTAGTTTGCACCTTGTCTGTTGCAATAGGTTCTAAGTAGCTAGTATCTAGTTCAATGACTTGCTGGATCACATACATTTATTTGGTGACACAATATCAAAGGGTTTCATTGTATTATCTCTATTTGGACTGGATTTGTGAAGTTTTAAGGTCACAGCCTAGCTATTTTGGTTTTGCGATATTTAGGCGATGCTGAAGGTGTTGCCATCTTGAAAGTCTCATGTTTGATCAGAAGGTACCAAGCTAGTTACCATTTCTTAGCTATACCTGAGTTGTAGCATATGTTTATAGCTAAAAGATTGCATTAAAAAAATGAACAAGATGGTAGTTCTGTAATTTTTGCAAAAAATATAATTTTGTGCCCCAAAGCAAACACTACCATTTATGGCATGGATACTACTATGAAATGACAAACAATAATTCTCACAGTGCTTTGTCTTTCGAGCGCCTATGATCTGTAGTCATGGCTTTGGTGCATTATACCATATTACTGTCCGCTACTAGTAGTTGCCCTAACAACGCCTGTAAATGCTCGTGGTTGCTCAGGACCCTCGCTGGGAAGTGTTCCGTCACCAGAAGTCAGACGAGGAGCGTTACCAGAAGGTGCGGGAGCTGTGGCAGAACGAGGTGGTGCCAGACCCCAACCTCAATATGACAAACCACGCCAGGAAGCGTTTCATTAGAGGTGGGTCACATGGTTGACAGCCTTTTTCTGGATGCATTCTCAAATGTTCGTCCTCTTTTGAGCATTTTTTTAACCCACGGCTGTAACATGGTTACCTGCGTGTGATGTTTTATTGTAGGTCAAGTAGTACCATGCCATAGTGGTACTCTACCCTAGTGGTACTGTATCATAGTGGTTTTGTACCATAGTGTTACTGTACCATAGGTGCACTGTATCATATGGGTAATGCACCTTCGTGGACTACCATAGTGGTACTGTACCTTAGTGATACTGCACCATTGTGGTACTCCACCATTGTGGTACTGCACCATTGTGGTGCTGTACCATAGGTTTGCTGTACCATAGTGGTACTGTTCCATAGGTTTGCTGTACCGTAGTGGTACTTTACCATAGTGGTATTGCACTTGAGTGGTGCTGTACCATAGTGGTACTATACCATAGTGGTACTGTACCATAGTGGTACTGTACCATAGTGGTACTGTACCATAGTGGTACTGTACCATAGTGGTACTGTACCATAGTGGTACTGTACCATAGTGGTACTGTACCATAGTAGTACTGTACCATAGTGGTACTGTACCATCGTGGTACTGTACCATAGTGGTACTGTACCATAGTGATACTGTATCATAGTGGTATTGTACCATAGTGGTACTGTACCATAGTGGTACTGTACCATAGTGGTATTGTACCATAGTGGTACTTTACCAGTGGTTCTGTACCATATTGGTACTGAACCATAATGGTACTGAACCATAGTGGTACTGTACCACTGTATGACTACCATAGTGGTACTGTACCATAGTGGTACTGTGCCATAGTGGTACTGTGCCATACTGGTACTGTGCCATAGTGGTACTGTACCACAGTCATACTGTACCACAGTGGCACTGTATCATAGTGGTACTGCACAATATTGGTCCTGCACAATATTGGTAATGAACCATAGTGGCACTGCACCATAGTGGTACTACACCATAATGGTACTGTACCACAGTCATACTGTACCACAGTCATACTGTACCACAGTGGCACTGTATCATCGTGGTACTGCACAATATTGGTAATGCACCATAGTGGCACTGCACCATAGTGGTAAGTACTGTACTACAGTGGCACTGCACAGGGGTTGATTATTGGCTGTCTTGTAATCCCATGACAGAAAAATTGAATTCACCTAAATTAAAGGATATAAATTTCATTTCTGAAGTAGAAGTGTCAATATTTGATGATCAGTGCACTGGAGAACTGTACAGCTGAAATTAGTACCTAATCAGAGGAAAGACCTGTTGCAATGGCAGTTTGACGTCCTGTCTGTCACTGTAATGTGTCAAAAGCTGTACTAAATTTCTGGCAGCAGTTTATTGTCTTGCAGAACGACTGCAGCAAGTAACAAGTAAATATAAGAGACTGACTTTGTCAGTGAAATTAGTGTTTATGTGTGCTCAATAAACTGGCTGTCGGACATCCCTTTTTTCATTATATACCAAAAATTTTACAGTTAGCAGTTTCTGAAGAATGGTCTCAAAGCGCACCATAAGCTGAGGTGGAAATGTCAACCGATCTTATAATCAATGATAATTGACCTGGTGCTCTGAGAATCACGCACCAAACCACTGCAGTCCCTTGGTTATATTTGTGATGGCTACTGCCATTATTTTTTCTTTGAAACCGCTTATCACCATAGCAAGGTGGAGGTTGCTTAGAGTAGCTTCATGTTACGGCAGAGTTTAAGTTGAAAATTTCAGTGATGACTGCGGGCAAAAATGTTGATAATTTATTTTTGATTGGATGAAGCATGCTAATGTAACCTTTTTAGTAGTCATTGAAAATTCGGCCACTGTTCTCACAAACGAAGGTTGTATACCTAAGGCTTTGTGGAGTAATATGATCGAGCACTAAGTAGCTATTTTGAATTATAATCAACATACCTAGTGTCAAATATTATGAAAATGTTCACGCACCAAATAGTTATGTTATTAACCTGTCTTACCAGTTTTAAAAGCAGACTGTTCCATCATTGCATAATTTCAGTATTGTGTTTTAAAACTAGACACAATCTGACAATAGATGAATAAATAGTGTTTACCAAGCTGCAGACGTTTTGTCGCCCTTTGTGCGCTAACACGCTCCTTCTTTCAGAGTGCCGTTTGGTAGCCGGAGAGGGCCCTGTCACCAGCACCGTGCGTTTGGCCACAGTGGCCGCTGCGGCTCGTCGTGTGTTGTCCGCTGGCCGAAAGAGGGGTCGTCAGGATGACGATGCCGAGCAGCTGCCACCCTCCAAGCGTGCCCGCACTTCAGGGCACCTCACCGACATCACCTTCGGTTTGAGACACGTGAGTACAGCACTATGGCTTGAGATGGACTCCTTCCTTGGCAGAAATTGTATGCGACTAATTGGATGGTCTGCAGAGGTTGCTGGGTCTAATATGCTAACTAGTAGTGCCAGACATCGCGAGTGCCGCTGAGGCTGTGGCGTTCAGACAAACCAAAAATTGACAATACCTGATAGCTAACGGAATTTTTGTCCTTTTCTGTCACTTTTATCACTCGAACCTCTTAGCGGCAACCTTTGTGTATGCAATACGACAGCTACTTCTGGGTTTCCATTTTCTGAGAGGTAGCGCAAAGTTTTTCTGATGTCTCGTTACACGGTAGACGATCCTTGTGATGGGAGGGGCAAAAAAAAAAACTTTTTTTTTCAGATTAAAAATACTGAGGGGGAAAAAATGTAAACTTTTTTCGTTTTTATTATTTTACTTTTATTTGAAAAAATATTCAAAGAATTGCATCAGTTGTTGACTTGAAGTCTTATTAATGGCCAATGTGGGCCCGCCAACCTGAATGCTGTCACTGCTGATGACTCCATGAGGCAGGTGACTGCGACTGCGACTGCCACAAGCCAAGCATATGGACCAAAAAACAATGACAATCACACAAAACGACCGCAGAGTCACACGCCATCCAAATCTTTAACGACAAAAACCCAAACTGCACTAATTTAAATTGAGCCGTAACAGTTAAAATCTACAACTAAGCCTGCCCCCTCAGACGACACTCATGTACCGTCAACACAACCTATTACCATGACCTCAACACCCCTCTCCAGTATTAACATCAGCGACCGCCCTCGTAATAGAGGCTGGCGTCCCAAGCAATAAATCCACCAGTGCCCAGGAGAGCACTGCGATGGATGCTGCCTCAGTCGTCCACGAGGAGAGGTCCACTAACACGAAAATCAAAAGGCGAAGAGATGAAGATTCCTCCTCCGATGACCGTGGGGTTCGCGACGCCCTCTCGTCACGAAGCAAAAGGATCAGCAACAGCCCACGAACCACAGCTCACCTTGATCAGAGCGTTGAACAATTTCTGACCGTCTTGACCGCCACCGCACCCAGCGAAAACCAGTGTGAGGTATTCAACCCTCAGCTAACATGCCCGACACCAGAACATCTCACATGTGAGAACGACCATCGCCTGCGCAAGGACGTATTGAAAATCTTCAACCAAAAACTGATAGCTACCCAAAATCACTGATCGACCTTGCACCGCACTCGACTCAAATATCCCAATGACTACTACTCAGCGCATCATAATGTTTAAAAAACCACCCATAGAAGAGAAACGCGCTCGCTCAAGAAGCAAACAGAAAGATTGGACTCCTTCGTCCTCCTCTTCCTCCTCCTCCTATAAGAGCACTCACAGCCGAGAACGCAGCGAGTCTAGGAGATCACGTTCTGCAGAAAGCGGACGCTCTTGCAAACGCTCTTGATCAAGGACACCTGTGTCTCATAGACACGAACACCACGAAAGTTCCTACAGACCGTTCCAGACCATCAAGATCTGAGCGTGAAAAAGATCCTAGATGAACAACAGTACAACAATTCAGTGGAATTGCTAGGGACTTGAAAGCACGAAAAATGAATTATTATCCCTCATCTCCACCCATAAACCTTTGGTGGTAGGCCTTCAGGAGATCAAACTCCGTGACACCGCCACCTTCACAATCCCTCAATATGTCATACATCGTCGCGAAGGGCACAGTAATGTTACTGCCCACGGCGGAGTGGCACTTACCTCATCGCCTCCCCCCTCTGAGAACAGAACTCTAAGCTGTTGCAGTGGAGATCTGTATCTCAAGACCAATAACAGTGGTATCTATCTATTCGTCACGAAGTCACGATCTCTCGGAGGCACTAATGACCGATCTGCTTAACCAACTGCATCATCCCGTACTCCTCTTTGGAGACTCCAACAGTTAACACGTAGTGTGGGGATGCGTGAGAACAGACCCCAGGGGAGTAATAATGGCCAACACCATAGACGCTCACAACCTGGCTGGTCCTACTCAACGATAGACAACCAACTCGGAGCACCCTCGAAAGTGAAACCGCAATCGTTTTTTTAATCTGTTCCCCTACTTCAACACCCCAACTTGTTAGGGGAGTCCTGTCTCCAACACATGACAGTGATCACAACCCAGTGATCATATCCCTCTTTACCAACCGACCAAACAATCCCGACGCACAGGAACTTCGATTCAACTACCGGAAAGCCAGCTGGGAGGAATACTCTATACATGTCGCATGGGACGATGTGGAGGGCCTTCCCGAAGACATTTCAGAGTGCGACCTTGTCATGCATCTGTACACGAAATTTCAAAGTGCAGCTGTCGCATGCATTCCCCAATATTTACCCTCAATCTTTTTCTCAAAACTTTGGTGGTGCCCGGAGGTACATGAAGTTGAGGACCATCGTGAAAGGATGTACGGGGCCTTCCGCCGCGCACGTTCCCTCAGGAACCGAGTAGCATGGAAAAAGGAAACTGCCGTGTTCCGCAAACTTTGCATGGAGAAGAAGCGAAAAAGCTGGACCCAATTAGTTAACACAATCAATCGAAACACCCCTCTTCCCCAAGTGTGGGGAAGAATCACAGACGTATCCAATGTCGCCCGAGCGACCTATCCACGTACTATCGGATGGAGACACTGTCTATTCTTCATACGCGGACATCGCGGACAAACTAGCTCAGACTTTCAACCAAATATTGCAATCAACAAATTATACGGCTTCTTTCCAACGGGAATAAAATCCTAAGAGTAAGTGAGCCTATTGACTTCACTTACGTAAACGAAGAATTCTACAACAAACCTTTCTTCCTCCATGAACTACAGTATGCTATCGACCACACTCGTGAAACCTCTCCCGGGCCTGACCGAATGCACATCAATATGATCAAACACCTTCCTGACAATGCTCTCGAGCACCTACTGAATGTGTTCAATACGTTATATTCTAACTCATTCTTTCTCGATCAATGCCGGGAGTCCGTAACAATTCCGATACCCAAACCCGGAAAATGCCACAGCGACCCGCATATCTACCGTCCCATTGCCCTAACTAGCGTCCTGTGCAAGACTACGGAAAGAATGATAAACTCACGCCTAGTCGACTACGTTGAAATGCATACAGATACAGACACTAGGCCGCATCCCCCAGGAAGATTGGGGGCCGACGGCAAGGCGCACCTCTCACCCTCATACGCTCACACTCACACAACTTAGCCCTTTTGTGCTAAAGGGTCCGGCCGGTAGCCCCTCAACTTACACTCTGGGTCACGAGTGCAGTCTGAGGATCCGTCGTCAGCAGCAGGGCCCGACAGTTTTCACTGGTTTACCCCCGCTGCGTCATAATGGCCGGGCCCCCCCTATCCATGACCATCCTGACAACGGGATGCCACTGGCGGGAAAGCACATCAGAGCAGCGTCAAAATCAACCATTCACAACCATTCTCCACTCATGCCTGTTCATTGCACGCTCTCCCGCCACCTCCACATTCATGTCTCCTTCCCAACGCCTGCTTCAGACCATCCATCCACCCAAACTTCGGTCTACCTCTAGGCCTGCAACCACTCGCCTCCGCATTCATCACCCTTTTCACCAATCTCCCTTCATCCATCCTCTCCATGTGCCCGAACCATATCAGTACACGCGAATCCACTCAGTTCTCCAACTTCTTCACCATCCCTGTTCTGATTCGAACCACGTCGTGGTGGTGATCCGGTCTCTCAGCGTTACTCCAGCCATGCTCCTCAAACACTTCATATCGAAAATATTCAACCTTCTTCTCTCCTCTGCTGTCACCCCCCAAGCCTCAGCTCTGTTGAGTACAGTTGGGACAACAACACCCTCATACAGCCCCCTCTCTTAGCTTCCATCCCCAACGTCCTACAGCTCATTTCACTCTTTAGTGCACCCAACACTTTATAACCCTCCTCCACTCGCGCCTTCACTTCAGTTTCCACTAGTTCAGTTTTCTCCACATGGGAGCCCTGATACTTAAAACACTGAACTTCCTCCAAGAGCTCTCCATTTAGGGTGACACTAATTTTGCTGGCATCGACGGTCCTCGAGCATCTCATTACTTTCCTCTTACCCACGTTCACTCGAAGCTTTCTCCTCTCACACACTCCACCAAACTCAGACACTAGCCTACATAGCTTCTCCTCCAAATCCGCAACCAGGGCCGTATCATCAAATAGCAACTGGCTCAACTGCCAACTCCGCCCATTCGCTTCCAAGAGTTCCAAGCCACGACCCAGCACACTCGCGTTCACCTCCCTGACCACTCCATCCATATAGAGGTTGAACAGCCAGGTAGACATCACGCAGCCTTGTCTCAGTCCCACTTTCACTGTGAACCAATCACTTGCCTCTCTCCCCACTCTGACTCATGCTCGGCTGTCAGCATAGAAACTCTGCACTGCTTTCAACAGATGTCCCCCCACTCCATATAAACGCAACACCCTCCACAGCGCTTCCCGGTCAATTCTGTCGTATGCCTTCTCCAGATCCATGTAGGCCCCAAACACATCCTTTCCTTTGGCAAGGTACTTCTCAAATACCTGTCTCACTGCAAAAATCTGATCGGTACACCCTCTACCACTCCTAAAGCCACACTGTTCCTCCCAATTGCGCACTCCGTACAGTCTCTAATCCTTTTGATCAGCACTCTCCCGTGCAACTCACCAACCACACATAACAGACTGATACCTCTCGAGTTGCAGCATTCATTTTTATCTCCTTTGCCCTTATATAGCGAAACTATGCAGGCACTGCGCCACTCACTTGGTACCACGCCTGCCACAAAACACAAGTTCAGTAACCTCACCAACCATTTGACAATCAATACTCCACCCTTCTTCAGGCACTCGGTCACAACTCCATCCAAACCAGGGGCTTTCCCTGCTTTCATCACGTCCACCGCCTCCTGCGCCTCTTCCCTGGTTATGTCCGCAACAAGTCTTTCTCCCAAAACTGGCATCCGAGCACCACCACCACCCACAGCAACAATGTCAGCCTCTCTGTCATCCTCGACATTGAACAACTCATCAAAATACTCGGCCCACCTCTTCCGTACATTACCACTTTCCAACAACAACTGGCCGATTTTATCTTTCACCACTTCCTCCCTTCCGGTCTCTCCCTTTCTCACCCTCTTCACCTCTTTCCAGAACAACTTTTTGCTCTCCTCAAAATTCTGGCACAACCGTCTGCCCCACCTGGCATCAGCGTCCCTTTTGGCTCTCCTCACCACCCGCTTCACCTCGTTTCTCCTCTCTTTGTACCTTTCACAAGCCACCTCCGACTTCACCTGCAACCACTCCTCAAACTCACCTTTTTCCGTGCCACCGCCAGTTTGACCTCCTCGTTCCACCACTCGCAGCCTTTCCTCCTGCACTCGCCCACACGGCGCACACCACACACCTTCTTCGCACATCTCAGCAACGCATCCCTTAACGTCTCCCATTCTTCCTCCACATCTCTCAGATCCTGTCCTCTCACGTTGTCATATTCTTCCTTCAACGCCGGCT
>SDVV010011239.1:0-15921 GCA_016164225.1 Gammarus roeselii
ACACGATATGCTAAAGATTGGTAAACCTACAGTGTCAAGTGGATAGATTTGATAAGAATAAAGCCTAAATCAATGAAGAAATACATGACAAAAGTATGAAAACGGGGGGAAAAATAATCCTTGGTTAGATTAGGTTAGAATGTGTTATGTTTACTGCTATCATTATAAACCTTTAGTGAAAAAAGCTACGGTGGATCTGGTAAACTTCTCGAATAGGTCATAACAAAGCCTGAATTAATCAATAACTTCTAAGTGAACAACTGTAAACGTATCACAAACATCTATATAAGTAAGACGTGCGGGAATAAACATCTAGTAAAGACATGCGAGCGGATAACATAATTGAGATGTATATTAAATTATTGAAGAATTTAGACACTAACACTCTACACAAATCCGATAGATTAGCTCTCCAAGATGACATGGAACCGGACCCAAATCCAGTGTCGAGAGGAAAAACATATCAATATTTTGGATTATTACATTCAATTAAGCGTATTTTATACCAAACATTCCATGAAATTAAACGAATTTAAATCAAATACAGATATATTCCTTTAAGAATCAATCAAAACATACAACAACAACTAAAAAATAGCTAAATAAGATTCTCTACTCTACCATAACCGACAGAGACCAACTATTATATAAGGTGTGTTCTACCACACCCAAATGATAAATCCTACTCCAATATCCTACTTGATCTGGTTCATGACTAAGATCATATACTAACATAACAGCCCTTCCGAAAATTTCTGACATTTAACACTGAGTTCATGAGAATAATATTATTTATACTACGATACCTGTTCAAATCTATAACACATTACAAAACCAAACCAAGATAATATGTCTCTAGAATGACAAAATCCAAGCCCACTGTGTCATAACAACGAACTAACTCTACCATGCTTTACTAGGTCACATCTCGGCAATCTTCCACTGATATATAACAAATTGTGAAGGTAACACCCAGTCATGGTACAATACCTCAGACATACACACCATGCATCAGTTTAGTCCATCGTCTCTGAACAGCGCCGAGCAAAGTCACATCCTGAACATAACCAGGAATCTTTACACAGTTACATTTGTCAAATGGGGCTGACATGAGTCTCAAAGAGTGTGTGGCCATGAAAAGCTGGGCATGTGTTCACTGATGACCTAAGTAAATCACTACAACAATGAGCAGCTTGTCGCATAACCTCTCTAACAAACCCATGGAATTTAAGACCGACAGCCACATGAACTTACAAAATTCACGTTAAACATGGATGACTCCAAATGACCACCAGAGAGTGTAAGCCGCCTCTACACCAGCACCCATCCATTCAGTAAATCGTTTTCTAAAACGTTAAACTTTACACTTGCTATGGTTCAATGACGAAATTCCACAAAGATGCAGTACGGATTTACACCTCTTGAACATACATTCTTTTGATCAGCGTTGAAAAAACATACAACAACAATAGATAACTTCGTAATTCTCTACTATGCTCTAATTCACATTAAAAAATGGTAATTCAGTAAGGGTATCCATCATAATAAATCGGTCTACTCGTACAAATAAACATAAACATATTGAGCTTTGACCAAGGGGCCCTCCAACTCCTCCAAAACATTGCAGTATGGTCTTACAATAAACATACAATAAGATAACAACAAGACCGAGTTTGTAACACATCGAATCTTCTATATCTATAATACCCACGTCAAACATTGTACCGAGATGTAAAGAAAAAGTATAAAACACTAAATATATACAACATGTAACTAAATTACACCTGAAATAATGTTCTTCATTGTAAATACAAACGTAATTTTCCTATAATTGTATAAAAACCCAATAACTTACACCGTAGATGGAAACTACAAAGAACATACAAAACTCAGACACATACTAAAACTGTCAAGTTATAATAAAATAAGAAGAATGATGCAATAACCGACCAATTATGCCTGAAATAGTGTGCTACATGGACGATGCAAATCTGAAATAACCTAAAAAAATCCTATAACTGTTTGAGATAACTATTCAAAATTCCATAAAAACACTACAAATTCAACATAAATCATCCGATCAATACTATGTATACATGTTACGAACTTGATAATAAAGGTTGTTAAAAAACGTTAAAGGTGGAGCAAGGTTGTAAGAAAGACAAAATGTTTTTATGATATTATTCTAAATAAGGTAACAATAGCAAGTGAACAGGGAACTTCACAGAGCATGAATAAGGATTGTGATACTATCATAAGAGCAGCTACAAGTCAAGGTGTGTGATTGATATTGTTTAGCTGTTATGATATCTGAATGCGTTTAAAATTGCACGAACGCGGAGGCTAATAATTGTAAGCGATTAAAATAGACAAAAAGAGACGGTGCGTTGTGAATGAGTTACCCTACAGTGCCCAACCCTACACTGTCCGTCTATCGAGAGGTGCCCCTGATTCTTCGGCTCGCTGCCACGAAGCGATAGCCGCTATAATAAAACGTGTTAAAGGGAATTGTCCAATCAGGGAGTAGCCCCACCTTCGTCAACCTCTGAGGGGCGTGTCCCCCCGGTTCCATATCTCTTATTGGCTTACCGAAACTTGACTCCTCCTTTATTTTGGTAGTACATGCAGGGCTATGAAGGCAATGGAGAATAAATACGTAGCCAGCTGCTGCTACCCCTATATCGATTACCAGAACAGCTGATCTCCGTGCAACAGACTGGCAAAAATGACCTCCCATTATACGACGGGTCTCGGACGAGTAACCAAGTCGAGGGCACACATCTGTTTGCTGAAGGAAGCAAAAATTGGGGAGGCTAGCCCTGACAGGCACAAATGAACTCCAATTATACAACGGGTCTTCGACGACTAACCAAATCCGAGGACACACATCTGTTTGCTGAAGGAAGCAAAAATCGGGGAAGGCTAGCCCTAATCCAGCCGCTCGCATCGTGAGAAACTCACAGTTTGGCTACACATTATAAGCGTAAAAACGGAGTGTTATAACACCTCTCCTTCTTATAGTAACATCGTCCTCGATGTCAGTCTTTTTTTTCCCTTCGTTTTTGTTGATCGCGGGATTCTCGACGTCCTCGATGTCCTTTTCGTTAGTCGCGGGGTTCTAGACTTTCTCGATATCCTTTTCGGTAGCCGCGGGGTTCTAGACGTCCTCGAGGTCACTTTTTTCCTACACCACGCAGTCTTGCGCTCATGCCTGGGGGTAGTCCACCGAGATTCTGTCGTTTTCAACCTGCACAGATTTCGCGCTGTGCCTGGAAACCAAAATTGGGTTAAAACACAATTTTTGAGGCATGATTGCTTAATTGCGCGTCCAGTTGTCTTCGTTGTTTTATCGATTATTTTTACATATACAACTTTATTGCCATGAATGTGAACAATAATTCAATTTAAAATTCGCCGCCCGTTCTGATTTCATGCAACAGATTATAAATTATAATATTATATTCAATGATCAACCGCCAACGTCTTATTTGAGGTAAGAATTAAGAATGCCTGGCACAAAATACATGAGATGGGGCTATCACGAAATACATGGGGTTGGGAAAACCGCCAACACATGGGGCTAAAAAAATCCTCAGAACGTGGAGTTGGAAAATCGAAATGCGCTAACATATCGTAAAGATAGGTGTCAAACATTGTATGAATAATGAACTGGTGAATAGACGACATAAGTTATTCATAAAATATATACATAGCACTGACTATATACACTTTATTACCGCTAGGAAATGATTAAACTATTGACAATCCGAATAATTTGATACTGGAGAACAGAAATCGAATTAGTATATTTCTGTTATAGAAGATGAAGCACAATATAAGCTTATGTGACAATGATGGTATCTTCAAAAATTGTACGGTAAATAGTAGAAATGATTTAATAAATTATATTCTCGCCGAGTTGGCCTCTGTCAAAACTGATAGCTACTTATCGTTCCGTGAAAGTTCAATTTGAATTCGATGATGATCGGTGCTTATATGATTTGTACCCAAACTGCATTTCAAGTTTGATCGAGGGGCCATCATCCCACTTAAGCCATCGATGTATTGTGTTTAGTTGACATATGAGCGTTTGTTGGAGTTTTGTAGTGCGGTGTGATTTGCTTTACTCAAGTAAATTGGGGTTAGCTGCGTTTGAATTTCATAATGCCTAGTTCACCTCTAACGTGACTTCCTCGACATTAAGATATTCTGGCCTTTTTTATATATTAGTATGCGGACTCCGTGGATAACTCAAGCAAGGCACAAATTACCTCCCATTATACAACGGGTCTTCGACGAGTAACCAAATCCGAGGTCACACATCTGTTTACTGAAAGAAGCGGAAATCGGGGGAGGCTAGCCCTAATCCAGCCGCTCGCATCGTGAGAAACTCACACTTTGGCTTCATATTATAAGCGTAAAAACGGAGTGTTATAACATACATAACACAATATAATAACTTACAATACATCCATATCGTTCAGCTACTCTCGCTATTGGAACATTAAGTCAATGGAACACCGATATAACTGGTTCAAAACTGGATAATGCGTTATGGAGTACACAGATTCTCGTAAGGAAGCTGCTGCATCAATCCAAAATACAAACATCAACTCGCTAACTACCATACTAATAAACCGTGCTATTTCTATAGATATTATATACATATGAAATAAATAGACGGAAAAACACACAGAACATTGACTAAAATTCAAAATCAGGCTGGTAGCAAGCATCCAACCAACCTCCGAATGCGTCAATTATACCCCAACTAGATAAGAATACAAACATATATGTACATAAAAATATATAGAATTATAAACATAAATAAATATATAATGGTATAAAGACTCAAACATAGCAATCATGTCACGGAAATGATGTAAACAATTCAAATAATAGATAAGAGCAATCTCACCTAATTTGCCAAAGCGTGAGAATTATGACGAAATGCTTACATAGATAAAGACAATCCTATTCACCCTGAGCAGATAATTTGTAACTTGAAAATATTCCATAACGGGATCTTCTCCTTTGAAGAAATGTTACAGTCACCTGTTTATATGGCATCTTTTTCTATGTGTGCGATAGCTCGCAATAGAGAAAAATGAATGAGTTACTGCAGGAGTAAGTAAAACGGAGCGCAAGGGTACTGATCAATATATTGAACTAATTAAATCTATGCCACGTGTGAATTGATCAATATCGAACAACGTAGAAATGATACCATGGTTGAAATATTCATCATGAATGTGTCAGGAAATCAAAATTCGTGCAAGCGGGAACTGTGTGGAGTCTTAACCTTTAATACTGCATGTAAATTTTTATGTAACTGTTAGATTTATTTTCAATAAAAATTATCTTATAAATATATGTTTGTCATTACCCTTTAAACATTCAGACAACAAACATTGAAAATGCATGTATGCAACATGACATGCAACAAAATTGCAATACAGTATGCCCAGCATTGAAATGCAAATACCTATATGTAATTAAAAATATATAACCTATTAACATATATAAGCTGTCCGTTCATCCGAATGAGCCACCTCCGTTTCTTCGTACCGCACGCCTTCCACTACTCTCCGCGCCGCTGACTTCTTTTGCACGTTTTGCGCTGCTGACTCCCGCCCCTACCCCACCGCCCGAATGACTCTAGATTGCCCTTTTCGTCGACATATTATCTACTCCTAATCGCATGAAACATTTGCCTACACTTGCTGCTACCTTTAACTGCTGCTACAATTGTCTACTGTATATTTCTTTCTCGCATCGATAACTGACGATAAAAATTCCTTCCAGAACTGAATAGTACAACGCAATGCTTGTAGCTGTTTCTATGGCACTATTTTCTTCCCAAGGCACTGAAATGAGGTCAGCA
The DNA here is from genome assembly GCA_016164225.1 of Gammarus roeselii. Taxonomy (NCBI): domain Eukaryota; kingdom Metazoa; phylum Arthropoda; class Malacostraca; order Amphipoda; family Gammaridae; genus Gammarus; species Gammarus roeselii. The sequence goes on from SDVV010011239.1 coordinate 5,885, forward strand.
AACGTTTAGAATGAGTTCTTGACACATCCAAATATTTCACAAGTTGTATAAATCCACGGATATATATCCTTCTCATGTACTCAGCATATATGCACCAGCGGCAATTGATTATTGTAGAAACGGGAGAAATAAGGATATAGTTCACACAGTAACTGGTGATGGTTAACTTTGCCTACTTTGTTAATAATGGTGCATTTACACAATAAAACATTCAGCTGGTGCTATCTTCGGCGCATCACAAGAATGCATAGTTATTGTTTACTTCTACAAGCAGCTGGTAAATGTCGACTGACATCAGATGGTTCGATCTTTAGTGCGTCCCGGGCAGTGCAGTCTCTCTACGACGATTCTGCAATATTTGTTGTACGTCAAATTCATGGTTATAGTTTACCTCCACAAGCAGCTGGTGCAAGCTGACTGACATCATCAAAAATGCACCTGCAAGTATACCACAATGAAACTGCTACTACTTATTCCCTTTAACAAACTTAGGACGAGGTGTTTTATTACATTTAACATTTTTCCCGAAATTAAAATAGCGGGAATTACATAGTCACGTATCGACTGGTGACAATCTGATACTACTAATCAATTGTTTACTGACCACCATAATGGGCATAATTGTACAATTGGCTCAGTTACCTCAATTGGCACAGTTACCTCAATTGGCACAGTTACCTTAATGTATGACCTACACAACTATGATATGCAAGCGCCCAATAAGGATACCGGTACAAAACAATAATGTACAAAAAAATTAATGAGCACATCTTGAACCTACTTATGAATTGAGCTATTTTCTCCATCACCTTGACAAAGACGACGAAGCGGTCGCATCCCCACAGCAGATTACAACGAGGATTTTATTAGAAGAACTCAAACTCTAGTCATAACGCTGTGTGCCGCTCATCGAAACATCACTTTAATGTGTTCCAATCATTTTCAGCGAAAAACCCTGCCCGCAGGCGTCGACCGTATGTGCTACCTGCATCAGTCGTCTAAAGGTGTAATTATGTAAGACTCACCGTCAATTTTCATACGCTTACCATCAAAAAATCTCTCTCCAGTGCATTACGATTTGTTTGGTAACAATACGTTTTGGATAGGTAGCTAAATTTTATCTGCCAAAAGAGAACTTCTAAAAGGCATGCTACGAACTGCCTTTGTCATTATTGCGAGCTGCTGTGATGGTGTGCCGAAGATATTGAAATTCATCCCCAAAACTAAGTGCGACACCACTTAAGTCGAGGGATATTACTTAGAACCTTTCGCAACTAGCATCCATACAATTTTTGGTGTATAATATACAATATCATGGGTTGAGCAAACTTGGGTCCAATATCAAGATGCTTTTGAAATAATGAGAGAGTTGGTGCTGACAACAGCATCTCATTGGCATAAAAAAAAATCATCAACACATAATTGGCAACAAAACAATCTTGGTATCACTACATACGAGATTTTTCAAGTCGTCGGTTTACACGTTATACAATCAAGACATCATTTGACCTCTTCGTCTAATTCCATATGTACAATGGTAAGTAGCCGATTTCGAACTACTCCACCGCACAAGGAATTTCTGCTCTCTGTAATAGACTACAAGCAGGTGCAATAATAGGAGGGCTCCTCTTTCAATTACCTTTCTAATTATAGTATTAAAAGCCCATTAGGGCTGGAGGCAGGAGATTTCTATTTATCTAATACTCGATTGTTTGCTTCAATGCGAACATCGCCATTTCCGTTCCATGGCCCTCTTACAATCCCAACTGACTACCAGCGGCAGATTGAGGGAACAATATAGATTAAAGTTTACTATTATTGTTTGTAAGGCAACAACTGGATTTTTAGCACAACTAGGTGGCCTTTTAATAGTAGAGAGGACAGTTCTGAAGTAGATTGTCTATAAGAACATCATGTAGGAGGAAATAACCGTTAACGATGGTACTCGAAATAACTAAAATCTGCTCCCGAAGAGGAAGCTACCGACCCACGATGTAGATTTGAGAATGTCTCAGTTTCATGCCTTGCTAAACCAATGCTGACTGGTATTTTTGGAGGACGCCGGTTTGAAACGAGTTGGGACCGTCGTCTGCACTCGCACAGGGCGGGGTACGCAATTTGCTGCAATTCACCTACGAGAATCCGTAACGTTCCAAACCGTGTGTGAAACATATCAAGTGCATTTGACCAACTCCATTCTCTGTTATCATTAATGATAGTGCTCGAAACTTTCATTTTTAACACCATTTTAGCGCCCTTGAGTCCAAGGTGGGGCTGCCAGTGCCTGCCTGCTGTGTGTATCGAGATCATCGCTGAGGCAGTGTTTTTCCTGTTAGTGTGCAGTGTCGTGGTTCGCTGTGGGTGTTAGTGCCACGGGCACGCATGCCACGGGCCTAGTATAGTTTTTCTATGCCCCCTTTGTGATAATATATTCTATTTGCTGGAAGCTTCCAGTTCAGTCGTGATCGGTCTAGTCTCTAAGCGTTCCATACCTCCCCGTTCAGGGATGTCCTTTGAAGTGATTTGGACTTAGGTCTCATAGCATCCATTGTTACAAAAAAGCGGCTGCCGAGTGCAAGAGAGCGTTCATTTGCTGAAAGTTGTTGCATACTAATCGAGTTTTTTTCATAAATTCATAAATTTATGCTCATATAGTTGATGATGTCTATACCGGATAACATCTTTCGTAGGTGCAATCAATGTTTTATATGTTTTAAGTGTAATTGTTGTGAGTGCAGACCGGATTATTGTTGCGATTACAGAGCTTAGCATTAGTACGGAAATGGAGCAATTTATCCGCTGTAGTACTTGTGGATTAGTGAATAGTTGGAAACGTTGTATTCGATGTGACCAATGCAGGCGCTGTTTCCACCTCACGTGCGTGCGTCTAACGAGGGTTCAAGCCGATAGCCTTCCAATCTGGCACTGCGATGCTTGTCGAGGCCGGCCGGTGAGGGCGGATAGGCAGCGGGACCCTGTATTACTGGATATTGGTAATTACCTTTCAGGATGTCGTAGTAGGATAAAACTCCTGGCCAAAATTCCAAAGGGGTAATCATACCAGTTGCAGATGCACTGGAAAAATTGTTCAGAGAGACCCTAGAGCAGCAGAGTCCTCAGGCTTGGGTTAAGCTGTTGAGCTTCTCTTATTGGTGACTCCAGCGTCCCAGTAGTGATCAAGCTGATCCGGAAGGTCGATCTCTAGCCACCAGGGTTAGTCGACAGGTCACGGTATTCATGGAGATTGATACTATGCCTGAGCTCCGGCGTAGACCAGAAGGCAATAGGACCAGAAGCGAAGATGGAAGATATTTACACCTAAAAAAAAAATGTCTGCCAAGTTTGCTGACGGGGACGTAGGAGGTGCGGTGTGAGAGCTTGCTTCTTCGTTGGGTTTGGCGCCAAAAAATGAGGCTACGACAAACTCCCTGCAATTTCAGCACCCACCGGCTCCGAATAACTTATTTTTGCCTACTCTACCGGACGATGACTATACGGGCCCCACAGTTGCCATTGAGAACGATGTCAGGAGGGCTATATCTTCATTCCCACCCGGTTCTGCGTGAGGCCTGGATGGGCTGCGTCCAGGTCATCTCAGGGCTTTGCTGGGACGTGAGTCGGAGGAAGCGGATGCCCGCCTGCTGTCGCGGCTGACAGAATTCACCACTATGGTGCTATGAGGCGAGGTACCCGTTTTCAGAGCTTGTATTAGCGCTTTGACGAAGAAGAACGGTGGCATCCGCCCGATAGCTGTTGGGAACACCTTCAGAAGGCTCTCTACCATAGTAGGAATCAAACCACTATCTGTAAGACTCGGCCTTAAGTTTCGCCCCGTACAGCTAGAGTTCTCAACCAAGGGAGGGTGTGAGGCAGCTGCCCATGCAGCCAAGGCGTACATGACGAACTGTAATTACAGGAGAGTTTTTCTTAAAACTTCATGCGGAACGCTTTTAATTGTATCAGAAGAGACACTTTTCTGACAGCGGCTCGGAACCGCGCTAAAGGCGCTTTCAGACTGCAGTCATCCACTGGTAATCAGCAAGGCGACCCATTTGGACCGGCACTGTTCTCTCTGGGGGTTCACAAGGCTGCTCGAGCTGTTGAGTCAGAGTTCAATGTCTGGTACCTTGATTATGCCTCCCTTGAAAACACACCAGAGAAGGTATTGCAGGACGTGCAGCGATTGATTAATCAGTTGCGAGCGATTGGGTTAGAGGTTAATGATATAAAGTGCGAATTGACAATCTTGAACCACTCACCTCAGGAGTTGGATCACACAGAAAGATGCTTTAGGTTAGTGCTACCTGATGTCAGAGTGGTTTCGATTAGTCAGTGTACTCTGCTAGGAGCACCACTTTACGTAGAGGGTATTCCGATGCTTTGAGAAGCAAGCAAGATGACTTAAAACGAATGATCACTCGATTGGAGCAGTTAAAAAGTCACCAAGTATTTGTACTACTGAAAATTTGTTTTTTATTCATAAACTGCAAATGTGCTCTGATCATCGCCCGCCTGTCAACATGGTGAGTGTCTGAACAGTTCCGATTTGGTGTTGAGGGATGCCGTCAGTAGGGTGACCAATGTCCGTCTTGATGACTTGGAATCAAGAAAGCCACTTTGCCAGTTATTAGTCTTGGAGGCCTCGGGTTCAGAAGGCAGGAGATGTTGCTCTTCCAGCCTTCATCTCCGATGTGAACATTGTGGCTGACACAGAGGAGCTGCAGGGTGACGTCGGGATGTGGAGGGAGAGAGGTGGTGATCCACTTAACTTGGAGGGACAGGACAAGAGTAAACAGAAAGTATTTGACACACCTTCGGTAGAGGTTGCACTGAACGGTTTGCTTGCTGTTGCGGATCAGACGGCGAGAGCACGCCTCCTAGCTGCCTCCAGCAGAGAAAGTGGTCTCTGGATGCATGTGCCATCATCGGGGACTCAACTAGATCCAGAGACACTGCGCATTGCCGTTGCTCTGAGGGTGGGATCTAAAATCTGCCAGCATCATCCGTGTCGCTGCGGTCAGAGAATGGACGAGATGGGACTGCATGGACTATCATTTAGGTACAGTGCCGGTTGCTTTCCCAGAGACTGTGCTCTAAACGACATCGTCAGAAGATCTTTGCAGAGAGCGGCACTACTATCGGTGCTGGAGTCTTTGGGTTTGGATAGAGGCGATGGCAAGAGACCCAATGGCATCACAGTTTTCCCCTTCAAGAATGGTAAGAGTTTATGCTGGGACTGTACTTGTGTGGACACTTATGCGGAAACGCATATGATAGGTTCTGCAATTTCAGCTGGTTCTGCAGCTACCGAGGCAGAGACACGTAAGTGCAGAAAGTGTGACTCTTTGACCCGACATATCCAATTTGAGCCAATAGACTGGAGACGACAGGGGTGTATGGCGAGTCAACTGCGCGAATTGTGAATAAGATTGGACGTGGATTGGTAGAGGCAACTGGAGATTCACGAGAGTTCCTATGGTTTCAGCAGCGGTTGGGTTTAGCCCTACAGAGAGGCAACGCATTCAGCATCCTATCAGCAGGTCTGGAGGCCGGGAAGAGGTTTAAGTGGGTCGGAGGGCACCTCGGCTGGGTGATCACATCCAACCCCACACTGCGTTCCATAAAGGAATTTCCTCTATCCGAAGGTTATTTATTCTAATTTAAATGGCTTTTATCCAGCAAATTCAGTTTTTTAACATCGTATTTTAATTTGCATTGTCTGTCAAATAAATAGCCTTGAAGGTTTGAGACAGAAAAAAAAATGGTAATAATGCTTAGCTCCCTTCTAATCTTGCTAGTGCCGCTGACGGTCACTGCTGCAATCGTACTGGTGTCAATGCCAGACACCATTTTTTAACTTACATACTGACACTAATTTCGGGCACTGTTTTTGAAACGTGCCACACCCTGTAGCTAAGTAGAGGGGATTCAGGAATAACTGTCAAGCCGTGACTTGAACCCTTCAATTGTTTATCTGTTTACAACATCTCTTGGAAGCTTGTTTCATTCTGTGACAACTTTATTCATGAAGCAGATACACGTTATGCCGAGTGTGAAACGCTTACAAACGATTATGTAACCATTATTTTTGGTCACTCCGTTCGTATCTAGGGTTTAAAGACTCGTTAGGTCGATCGTTTCTTTGTCCCTCATAATCTTCCACACTCCGCTCATGTCACCTAAGAATCGATTCTTCTCTAGCGAATAACGGTTGTGTTCGTTAAGTCTGTCTTTGTAAGATTTATTGAGCAGCGAGGGATGAATTAGGTAACTCGCCGTCGAACTTCCTTCAATTTAATAACGTAGAAGTGGAATGAATACGCGAGATGCGGTCTAACAAATGCATAGCAAAATTTGAGAATAATGTATTAACTGTTGTACGATATAGATAGGCTTATAATTCCTAGAATTTTCTCTGGCCGTATCGTTACATTGTTCGCTATTTTTTAAATCGTTACTAACGACTGGAATCAGTTTCTTTCCGGGCATGAAGTTTTCTTGAATGTGGTTTTGATGTTCTGTACGTGCATAAACTTTACATTTATCGACATGAAATTTATTTGCCACTTTTCTGACCGATGAACACTTTTGTTCAAGTCCAATTAGATCTGCTCACACTCAAAGTTTGGTTTGCACAGTTCCTCCTAGCTTCGTATGCAAACTTGCTTATGTTCGATAGTCGTTGCTATCGGGACCGCCTATCAATATTATGAAGAGAACTGGACCTAACACGGATCCTTGAGGCACGCTGTTTGCAACTTTACCCCAATTGGAGGACGCTCCATTAAGTACGACTCGCTGCGGACTGTCCGTGAGCCAGCATTTTATCCAGTTATTTAGCTCACCTCGAAAATCGATGCTGTGCAATTTTCTAACTACGCTCTTGTGAGGGATTTTATCGAAGGCCTTTTGAAAGTGAAGTTGAAAGATGCTGATTGTAGATTTTGCATCGTGAATTTTAATTATATTCTTAAAAGATAGCAGCAGGGTTTTCAGACAGGAACGATTATGTCTAAAGCCTTTCTGCATTGGCTGAGGTGAGACTTATTGGTCGATACTTGCCGGGACACTTTTTGTCCCATTGTTTAAATATATTGTCTTTCGTTGGCCTCTTTCCATTTAGGGGGTCAAGTGGCATTTATGAGAGATATTTTGGGAGGGGGGAGGGGGGAATCGAAAGGGGATCTGCGATTTCGTTCTAAGTCTTGTTCAGTATTTTGAGATAAACTTTGTCTGGACCTGGAGTTTTTGTGACTGAATTTATCTATAAATCTAATTATTTCTACATTAGAAACAATCACGGTGTTGTGGACTTCAATTCACCTGTCCGCTATGATATCCTGAGGATTAGGAATATCTCGACCCTTTGTCGTAAATACATAATAAAAAATTCGGTTTAGGAGGACACTCATTCCAGTGTCGTCTGTTACTAACTATCCACGCCCCTTCTCAATAGAACCTATTACAGTTCTTAATTTTTTTTTGAACCAAATGTAGTAAAAAAAAAGATTAGTTTTGGCGTTCGTAGCGATTTCTTTATCATAATCTTTCTTTATATGTTTCGTTATTTTAATTTGATTTTCTTATTTTGTAACTTCGTCATGGACGAGTGGCTTGCTTTATTTGAGACTGAAGTTGCCCCCACAGTTCCCATTTTCAGTACTTAGGCTGATTGACTATTTCGCCCGTTCTTTTGCGCGAAATGACCAAGTTCGATATTTGTATATGTATTTCATAAATTGTTTAACGTTTGATTGGCGCCACGTCCGAGGGATACATCCCCCTTTGACCCTCGTAAGCCTTCATTAGCTTAATTTATTGATATTTATTACGCAAATGCGATTGTAAAACGGATATAGTTAAGATTGCTTGTTTCGAGTTGTTCGCCGACTTCAACGTTCGTGACATGAGATTCGCTTGCACAATTAGATACAGATACACCGACACAGATACAGACACTATGCCAAAATCTCCCAGAAGGGGGAAGTGCGCCGTGCCAACTGCACGACGCACTTCACACTTCACTCATACACTCACACTCACACAGCTTAGCCCTTTCGCGCTAAAGGGTCGGGCCGGAGACCCCGCAAAACACCTTCCAGGTCATGAGTGCGGTCTGAGGTCAGTGTCGGCAGCAGGGCCCGACAGCGTGGCTGGTTTACCCCTGCCGCGTCGTGATGACCGTCGTGATATTGCTGCCTCTAGTAGGTATCTTCAGTAATTGATTCATGAACTTATCGTCCTCAAAATCAATCAGGCGTTGGCCTGTGGCAGTAATGTTGTGTGGTTCCCTATCAATGTCTGGAATGTTGAAGTATCCAAGCACAATAATGTTTTGTGTTATCACGACATGAATGAGGGATTGTATTGATTGATATCACCTGCAACCGTGCGCTTTGGGAGGCGATAGCCCCAGAAAGCGCGGTTGCAGATGATACACTCATTGATGTCGTCACAACACAAATAAGTTTTATGCTTGGAGGCTTCAATATTCGCGGCCTGGATTGTCAAACACACGACATTACTGCCACAGACTAATGCCTGATTGATTTTGGTAACAAAAAGTGAAAATGAACTGAAGACTTAGTTCTATATTCGTTATTTTTTGTAAGCAGTAGAGACAAAAATACTAGTTATAATTAAATGCAATATGGAGTGCTTATTTTACAATTTACTGAGTTTTTTTTCTGGTCATTCGGAGATGACCTACAGGGATAGGTTTTTGAGGGTGATTTTGTATCTCTAACGGGATGAAAACTTAACCAATCTTAGTTAAGGAACGGATTTGAGTCACCAATTGCCTTCTATTCATGAGAATTTTTACATATTTTGATCTTGGCGATTTGAGCAGTACATCTGAACATACTATACAGATTTATTCACCGCGAAGAAGGAGTTATTAACACATTTTCGATGAAAGGTAACTGGCCTGATTAATTCAGGAAGAATATTTTGAATTCAGTTTTAGAGTTCAGCACAACAGGGTTGTCAAAGGCGCGCGAATGGTCAGCACGGAAGGCTTTCTGCTGGGCCGTTAATAGTGGCGGGCTCTACTACCCTATACTGCACCTCAGGTCCTTCGTTCCTTGAGATGCTAGACTATTTGAGATGTTAATAGTGGCGGGCTCTACTACCCTATACTGCACCTCAGGTCCTTCGTTCCTTGAGATGCTAGACTATTTGAGATGTTATAATTTTCATGAAACCATTTAATCAAATGGCTGTTTAATGATGCTCGGAACAATTACTGGAATGATGAGTAGTTTCAGCGTAAAACGTGACACAGTTGAACATCTGATGGGATGTATCTACCAAACGAGATAAATATCAACTATTACGAAGGGACATTTCATCCGCAAACGGGAGTAATCCTCAGTGCGATTCGATTATTTTACGCGGGATTGAGCTGAATGCAAGTGCAAAACAACCCAAGCTAAAGCAGCTCCCTCCAGCTGGATAAACAGGGTTTTACTTCACCGATTGACAGGGATCCGTAAGTGCGACTGGTTAGTTCGCCTTGCTCGCGCTTAATGCCATCGGGAATCGCACCTCGCCTTCTCTCTGTCATACACCTAAGCTCGAAGATCTAGGGGGGAGATTTGAAAAGGTTTGCTGACCTTGAAACGAGGAGCGGAGCATGTGTGTTTGCTGTGAGTACTGGAACGAAACTGGCAATATGAATGGGATATATTGCTAGTCAATGTGCTGCTACATTATCAAGGTCGGTTTGAACCCAACCTCTATTCGACCTCTGGTTCTGCTACATTGGCGAGGGCGGTTTGAGCCCAACCTCTATTCAACTTCTGTTCTGCTACAAGGTCGGTTCGAACCCAACCTCTAGTCAATCTCTGTTCTGCTACATTGGCAAGGTTGGCTTGAACACACAACCTCTATTTACTACAGAGTCAACAGAATATAGGTAAAAGGTACCAATTCATCTTTGCTTCATGCCTTCCATCTCGTGTCTTCGCTTTCCATTTGTCGCCCCTCCCGTTTCCTCCTCCCCTTCTCCTGATTCACTGGCGGACCTATATATA
>SDVV010011240.1:0-15920 GCA_016164225.1 Gammarus roeselii
TTTGTATATATGAAGATGATAATATATTGTACAACAGCAAGTCCTTGTGAACGAGTACAGAAATCGTTCTTATCCAATGCTAGCGTATATTGAATGAAATGTACCGCGATTGGCTGATAGAAGTGTCAACACACTCTCAGAGTTTAACATGAAAAAATCTTCTTTCAGGAAATGCCTCGTGGTATCGCTGCTTTACAGAGTATTCTCTAAATTTTGAATTAACATCTAATCTAAGCAAGTAATTAACTATCCAATCAAGATTACAATGACATCAAATATGGTACAGTATTTGGATTGCACATTGAGATTGTCAGTTCTACGGAACAAAAGAGTTCGTTCAAGTTCCTTCAGGCTGAAAGTATATGAGAGTCAAGTATTTTATGATAATTTTTATGGCTCGCGTGTTTATGGTCCGGTTATACTTTTAGTTTTTCTATCATGAGAAGAGGTCTGCAGTTGCTGCGTTTCATCTCAAATATATATTTTCTCAAACTGAACACAAAATGGAATCTACGAAAATATATCTAATACAATAAGGATTACAATTGTGTTCAAACTTAATTAAAGCTACTCTTTAACACAAACAAGATGAACTACTCCTTAACACAAACAAGATGAGTGGAACAAACTACAAACTCATTGATGAAGGAATAAAGATACAGGTAACACGCGTGTTGCCGCTGGCGTGTGTTACCGTACCAGAGGCAACACACGAAGAACATACTGCGCCACCAGAGCTTACATGTCACAAGTAGTAATACATGTTGGTTATGAAAACATTATCTGCTAGGATAGCCGTATCTCTAGCGTTGTCTATCCTATATGCTTTTGATATCAAGGGGAATAATGCAAGGTTGTTTTGCGTACTTGGTTGTTATAATTAAATATTGTCTTTATTGTAATTCAAACTTTCTAAAGTAAAATATCACCATAAAAAGCAACGCTCAGCATTTATTTTGTTACTTTATTGCATTATTTAATCTAACATGTTGAGTAATAGATTGTTGTCGCTTGGAAGTAGCGAATGGTGGTTTGTAAGCAATGGCAATGATTATACATATATTTTTCAACTTTCAGTATGCCGCTGTGAGGCCTACTAACGGTACAATCGTCTAAAATTTTCGAGGAATACTTTTCAGTAATAAAGTTGCTGATCGCTTCCCCACGTCTACCTTCAGGTCTGAACGAGTGGAAGTAATTAAATATTTTAAAATCAATTGATTCATTCGTGACCTCGGTCAGCCAGCTTTGTGTGAAGTTAATTGTTTCGAATTTTGAATTTATTGATCACAAAAATTAATTCAAAATGTAAATTTCCGGTTGTAGTGATGTATTGTTCTAGTGTAACTAAGAAAAGATAGTACTGGTATTTATGGTACTGCAAAGTCAATCAAGTCCAATAAATGATTGTTCAGGATTATCGAAGCAACTAGTATATAGCCTGGGGTAAGAATGAGGGAAAATGAAAGTAATCACAAGAAGCTTCTCAAATTATTCAGGCCTCCACGGAGTCTAACAACCGAAGCGAGGGTTCATCTACCTCATGTGAATAACCACGTAGAAAACATGTTACACATAATTCATCATATCAATGACTCTTGGGAAAGAAATGAATGACTGAAAATAAATAAAATACTTTAGCATTCCACAGATAATTTTTTTTTTATTCTGAGCAGTTTCAATAGTATTGATATATTATTGATAAATGTTTCAATAATTTTAGTTTATTTGCAGGAAAATAACTAAAAAACTTAGCTAAGCACAGATAATGTTTTTTTTTTCATTTTGAGCAGTTCCAATTAAACAGTTCAGGGTTTCGGCCAGGTGGAGACGACAACAATTAGAGATGAATCGTTTTTAGTCAGTATTGCTAAGGAAACCAGTAACTCTTTATGTGATATGCGACCCAACGAGTTGGGTCGGTTAAGGTCATTCAGGGTTACAAAAAGGAGACAAATAAGAAATAGGGGGTACAGAGGTTGCTGTGAACGTGTGAGCAGTCCTTAACCTGTTTAATGGAAGTACAGTCGACGTGTTTTGCCAGGAGTTCCTCCAGCGCACGCCGGCTGAGGATCACCCCTCGTCGGACCTTGGACCGGTGGCTTCGCCGATCCTCTCATGGCATCGGCTCGTAGGCGTTCCTGAGGTCGAGGAGGTCCTGAACGTGTTAGAATGGTTAAAAGAATCGGCTTACCATCATAAGCATATGTTTACCGTCAGAAGCATCTGTTTGCTATCAAAAGCATCCGCTTACAGTCAGAAGCATCTGCTTACCAACTGGACGCAAAATGCACTATCCTGCACACATACAAAAATTGGTACAATATAAAATATTGTGTATCCATTCATAATAAACATGCTATTTCCAGTTCATTGTGCTACCTCGATTAGGTAAAACTATAAATGTTATATGGCTAGATGTTTAAACCGAGTTCATGTCCCCTACGACTACAATATCATAAATGTTCTCGCTAGCTCTATTTTCTCAATGTTTTATAAGTCATATTTCACCTTCATCTCAAAGAGTTTGAGATCTGTAAACATTCTCGAAGTACCAATCACGTGATATATGTACTATAAACGAAAGAAAGAGTGTATTTTTACGCTTTGTTGTCCGTTTTCCTGCATGGAAATTGTACGTTTTTGGGTTTGTATATTCGTATAGCTGTTTTCTCTAAGCCTAATGGAAACAGCCATATATATGTACATGAATACTCACAAATATACTATCTCCGTGTTTTGATACGCCTCCTAACCGACAAAACGAGGGAAACAAAATTTCTGTCATCTTTAGTTCATCGCAGCGCGTTTGTTCTAGTCCAGTGATTTTAAATTTGGTCGCACAACCGCACATTCATGAAGTTCAACTCAACATCTTTGTAGATATTTACGCTATGTTCGGAAATTAATTTATCGTAATACACAATGAGCAAATAATGTATTCCTTTGTCGTTATGTTTTCCAACCAAACAATTATTGCCGACTATTTTTCATAGGATACATCAAGCCGCCTAATAGTGCCCGTTCGTTTCTCGTTAGTAAGCGATTAGCGGGTTTGACTTACCCACATCCGCTACTCTCTCCCCGTGATTGTCATGCCACCATCTCCTGAAACGAGCCCTTGAGCTGGTTATTCCTGTACGTTATTCCGACAACAATAGGCACAACTGACTGGATTGCTACTGGAAGGCTTTTGTGGTGGTAATCAATCAGTTTAGTCAGAAGGTTAGGAAAAGCAGCGAAGCTCTGCAATCAATCATGTGGAACCATGACTCACAGTCGGAAGCAAACCAATTGAAGTGAGATCTCTCACGAGTTCCTCAGAAGAAAAATCACAAAACACACCCTGACGTGTTTTAATAAACAAGGACTAATAAATTGTTGTCCTTTTGTTCTCAAAAAGTGATCTAAAATGTATGCATACCTGATCGGAAACTATGAATGATTTATCGTGAGCCTTGGCTCATGTACAACGTTACCCTTCGCTAACACAATTAAGGAAGCGACGAAGAAATCGTTGGAAGTCTCTGTTCAACGAATATTTCACTGACAACTTGATTTATCCGCTATTTTGAACAAGAACGATTTGCCATCCATCATTGCACCGTCAATAATGGCGAAGCTGTTTTTTCTTTAAAACAACGTGGATTTTTTTCACTTTTAATGACCGATATTACAAGATCAATATGATAAACGTAGTTCTTACCACAAACAAATGAATTAAATCAATCACTGGTGTGTTGGTGACAATGTACAACAAATTCGTTTCCCTTTAGAAAACATTGAGTTAATGGAATCGTTTGAAAAATAGCCCGCTTTGTATGTTGTAAGGCATCAAAGGACAAAACTCAATTTTAGCTTCGAAATGGGACTCGTTTTTTGAGCACTGATCTGAACCCTCCAGACGATGCTTGCAATTGCACGACGAAATCTTTCCTTGCTCATTTCTGGCATGAATTTGTTAAGCAGTTTCTTCAGATATTCAATTGTCGTTGGCTTTCATTCGTGGACGATGGATTCCGACTCCCTCCAAAACCGATAGTCGAGCGGGCTGAATGGAGGGTTGTGAGTGGGGCTAGGCTGGCTCGTCCGTTTGTTGATAACTTGCTCCAGATATTTGTCTGAAAAAATGTAATTGCCAATATCGAATATTCTGAAGATCAATAGTAAGCAAATATAATCAATGATCACTTTGTGATGGGAGCGAAAACTGTTGTTGATACTAATTATTTCCACAAAGACGATCATCATCAATATCATTAGAATAACCATTTTGTTCATTTTATTGTATTTCTCACCACTAATTGCTCATGACACCAATTTAATTATCTAGCTTCTATAGAAGGATTCTGGCAATGTCAACAGTTCTTCCATCGGAATCATAAACAAGTTAAGAAAATCTCCAATCCCAGCTTTAATTGTGAACAAGTCTTTGATAGAAGGGAATTTTCCTAACTATTTTATCATTGCTAGAGTGACACCATTTACAAAGGGGGCGATAAAACTGATACTGGAAATTATTGACCCATCTCTGTTGTCCCATTATTTTCTGAAATGTTTGACGAACATTGTCTGCAATACAACTCTTTATTTTGATGTAAACAGAATCATTCATAGGATTCCATATTTCTTCAGATTTCATATTAATTCAAGTCAAGCTATAGTTAATAGGCTGCAACATAATATAGATTCAAACTCCGTAGTATTCTCACTATTTCTTAAGTTTTGTAAGGACTTCGTCAGTGAAAATAATTTTATAATATAATCTAAACAAAAAATATATTGAATGCAACGAATACCTCTTAATTGGTTCGCTTCCTATCTGTCCAACCGCAAACAAGGTGTAACTCTGAGCGAAATACAATTCACTATGCTCAATAACCATCCTGTGTTCCACGTGATTCTATTATGATCTTTTATTTAATTAATTTCTGTTAACGAAATAGCTAACGTATCGTCTATTTTAAAAGGTAAACTGGTTACTGACGATAATACTTTATATACGCGCATCCCAAAAAACACCAGGAACTAATCTGTTATCACATTAAGTAGGAAATTGATGCTGTAAATAAGTAACTTACTAAATCCAATCGAAAAATAAGGTTTACGTATTATTCTCTAATTGGTGGAATTGAGTTGACCACTTATAAGAATTGCTACAGATAGAATTCACAGGATGGATAACATTAAATACCTCATTGTATAGTTTGAAAAAAAATCACACATTCGAAGTACACATCGGTCTGTAGTCATCCTCCAACAATGAAATTAATTCTTCCCTCATTCTGTTCGCACATTGTCCCAACTATTTTTAATTTACTAAATCGAAACTTGGTATGGAAAAGCTATGAATTAAACTGATAAATTATTGAACTGCAAAAAAATCCGTAAGCTATAAATAATCTTCCATTCTGTACTCATTCTAATACTAACCAACATCTTCAACTTATCGATGACAAGTGAAGACTGGAGAGTTGCCAATGTCACAACAATCTTCAAGAAAGGTGACCGAATATCGCCCAGCAACTATTGACCGATCAGCTTGTCGTCGATCGTGTGCAAAACCATCGAGCGATTGATACGAAATCATCTCGTCCATCCTCTGGAAGACAACGGACTCATTCATGACACTCAACACGGCTTCCGCCGTAAGAGGAGTTGTCTGACGAATCTGCTGGACTTTTTCAATAAGCTGATCAACGTGTACGACAGCCGCAAGGCAGTGGATATCATCTACCTAGACTTCCAAAAAGCCTTCGACAAGGTGCCGCACAGGAGACTGTTACACAAAGTCTGAGTTCGGCATTGGTGACAACGTACTTCGCTGGCTGCGCACCTGGCTAACAGGACGCAAGCAAAGAGTCAGCATCGGCCAGGCTTTGTCGAGTGGGCCCCTGTTACCTTTGAGGTGCCCAGGGCAGTGTCCTGGGTTCTATATTCTTCCTCATCTATGTAAACGACATAGATGCGGGGCTTCTGTCCAAGGTGTCGAAATTTGCCGACGACACGAATCTCTGCCATGCAGCATGGAGGGAGAGAGACAGAGTTGAGATTCAACAAGATCTCGAAAAAAACCTCCAATGGTCGGAAGCGTGGCAATGCCCTTCAATGTTGCAAAATGTATAGTTATGCACATGGGGGTCGCGATGCCAACTTCAACCACACGATGGCAGGAAGCAATCTTGTAACTGTTGACCAACAGAAATACTTGGGCGTCCAAACCTCGAAAGATTTAAAATTTGGCGCGCAGGCCGAAGAAAGTTACTAGATAGCTAATCATAACCTCTGCCACATCTTCCGTAAACAAGGGATATTGCATTGCTGTTGTACACATCCCTCGTCCGTCCCAACCTCGAGCATACAGTCCAATTCTTGGATCCACACATGAGGGGGGACATAGCCAAACTGGAATGAATCCAGCATCGTGCTGCTAAGCTTATCCCGCAGCTACGCAACCACAGCTACGAGGATAGGCTTAAAGAGCTTGGCCTTATCACCATCGAGCAACAACGGCTGAGGGGCCAGCTCATGGAAACCTTCAAATACTTGAAGGGATTCAACAACGTGAGCCCTGTCGGCCTCTTCGACAGCGACCAGACCACCACATTAGTACCCGAAACAACGGGGCGAAACTTGTGGACAAACGTTTCGCTACGACTATAGCGCAACACTTTTTCCCGATCGTAATCTCACGGGTTTGGAACGACATACCAGCTGCGGTAGTTGGCTCCAAATCCGTGAATGCGTTCAGAAACGCGCTCGACAAGCATTAGGCTTCGTTAACCTAAAGACGGCACGACTTTCCCAGAAGCTGTCGAGATTACAATTATACGGATATAGGGAAGGAGCATGACACGGCTCTCTTTACAATTCAAACTATTACCCCTAATAAATCCATTATTACTAACAATAATAGCATGTCGCTGGTAGCAGTAGTTGTTAATTATTACTCATAATTTTATTAGCAGTAACAATGTAATGACTGCTACTGCCAACAAACTCAAGCGAATGAAAAACTTCATATCCGAATGAAACGCTTTCTACCATTAACATTACAAGTACAGGCAGACTGATAATTTTGCATTGCAGGTATAGACATACTGATAATAACTCGGGAACGATCATTCTAGGGATTCACCGAACGAGAGGTGTTACGGCGACTCTCATCCACCCCTAAGCCCACGCCAGAGCCACCGGTTCTGGGTGTGAGCCCGTAACGGTACTCGCAATCAACCATCCCGCTAGCCTACGAGGCTATCTGCTGTCCTAACGGGCCGTGCAGATGCAGGGACTATGGTATCATGAAAATTGACACCACCCAAGAGGAGGGCTAGCTCAACTCTATGCGGTGGTGAAGACTTGGAGAGATACCATATATTTTCACTCTTTATTTTTATTATTCATATATGGCACGGTGCCAGCATTCACCACCACACCCTATGATATACGAAAATCAAACCCGCACCAGGAGGAGAGCTCCTGCTCAACTCTGTGATACGGCCTAGATTCGACGGGTATCATATATTACCGAAGGCAACGAATGTCTTCCTAAGGAGGAATCTTGCCGACACGACGGCATTTTCTTTTTACTTTCCTGCCCTCCATAAGAAAGAGCAAAGAAAGAAGAAAAATGAGGACAGATAGCCAAAATTGCGAACTAGTGTGGGTGAAGTCTACCGGCGACTCACCCCCACACCCCATGATATTCGAAAATCGAACCCGCGCCACGACGAGTGCTTTGCTCAACTCTACGGTACGACGTTGATTCGACAGATATCATCTATTGTTGAGGTAATTAGTACTTTCCTATGGAGAGACCTTGCAGACCCAATGTTACTTTTCTTTTCCTTTTCTACCTTCCCTGCGGGAGAGAAAAGAGAGGAGAAAAATTGTGAAAGATAGATAAAAATTACAAATCCGTGCGAGTGAAGTCTGTGGCGACTCAGCGGCGCTTGCTGAGAAGCCGCATCGACGGCTTACCCCCACACCGCATGTTATGCAAAAATCAAAGCACTCCAGGAGGAGAACGTTGCTCAACTCTAAGGTACGACTTAGATTTGATAAACTTGCGCAGGTGAAGTCTGTCAGCGACCCAGCGACGCTTACCAATGAGCCGCAACGGCAGCTCCTCCACACAGACCATGATATGAAAAAAATCGAAACCGCACCAGGAGGGGAGCTTGCTCAACTCTACGGTACGACGTAGATTAGACAGATATCATCCATTATTGAGGCAATGAGTATCCTCCTATGGAGAGACCTTGCCGACGCAACGGTTTTTTATCTGTACTTTCTACCCTCCCTGTGGGAGAGAAAAGAAAGGAGAGAAATTGGGATATAACATCCATCTGTTGAATTAGTGAGTACCTTCCTATAGAAAGGCACTGTCGACGCAATGCCACTCTCCTTTTCTTCTCTTCTTCTCTTCCTTTCAGGAGGGAAGAATAAAAAATAAATGGACAGATATTAAGAGAAAACTGATTCCCTTGGGTGGCAACGCCGGTTTCCTCGTAGACAATAATTCTTAGAGATGCCATCTGATATCTCACTATGAAACAGTCTAGGAGATCCCCCTCTGGTGTCACATCCTGAAGTATATAATGCAATAAAATGATATATATTGCAGATGTCCTCAGGTATCGCAAGTGTTTCCTTGAAAGTTGTTCCTTCACACAGTGTGAATAAACTAACCGTCTTCTCTCTCTCTCTCTTGTAGCACAGATTTGGGTGAAACCTAGTGCAGCAGGGAAGAGAGAGACGTATATGTGCTAATCTTTTCTCCACAGATGTCCAATTCTTTTCAAATATAAATACCGGTTTTGCCTTTTTTTAATTAAAACTTTGCGAAAATAGTTTTTCAAAAATGCAAAAATACGTTTGATTCTCTAAACTAACTGGATGTTCGAGCCAATCATAAAATTTAAATATTGGTTCCTGTTTATGAAAATTTAAAATAATTCATATCTGCTTACTAAACTTGATTCAACATAATTTCAACACGTAAACATTCAAGCCATCCTTGGACCGAAAAATACAGTGATACCGTTTTTCAAAATTTAAATTCTAGTGTTTCTTTTGACTAACTCAGGAGATGCCACGAGCAACTTTTTCCTAGGAGATATCACTTCGACGTCTCACCTTGAAGTGCGACAGCCTTCAAGGAAACACTTGCGTACAGAAGACTTTTTCTTCTGAGCACATGGGGGAAGATCACTACCCAGGCAACTGAGTGTTTGGCTCTCCTAAATATGCACATACTTGTCGAAATTAATTTCCATATGCTCCTCTGAAGTAGACTCAATACCTAGTTAGAGTCCGTCTGACCCAACCTCTGGGGCAAGCCGACACGCATGCGCTCGAGGAAAAGTGTGAGTCCGCTGAGCGTATGGGCGTGTCCGTGTCTGCTCGACCTTCTGAGATGCGACCGCCTGGAACCTAAATACTTATCTTCTCATCTTGTTCGCCCCGTTTCTGAGTGATCATCCTGACACTCGACCTTTTCTTCTCTGGGGTTGAAATGCCCCAGGTAGTAGTGGGGTGGTGGTAGTA
The DNA here is from genome assembly GCA_016164225.1 of Gammarus roeselii. Classification (NCBI taxonomy): domain Eukaryota; kingdom Metazoa; phylum Arthropoda; class Malacostraca; order Amphipoda; family Gammaridae; genus Gammarus; species Gammarus roeselii. Next base: position 9,550 of record SDVV010011240.1, read on the forward strand.
GGTAGTGGTGACAGTAGCGATGGTCCTTCTCTTTTTTGTTCATACAACTTTCCTTTTTCTGTATGTGTGCGTGAATTTCTAAAACCTCGTTGACTCTTCTTTCACTTTATTCAAAGGAATCACTCGACATGAGCACTCGTGCTCGTTTATTTCCCTTACTCTCATCTAATCTAGTCTAATCTAATCTAATCTAATCTAATCTAATCTATTCTAATCATCATATTAAACTAGAATATCCTGAAATTGGATGATTAATTTTATTTTTAAACTGGCGCAAATTCATTCAAAACTATTTACAGAAACGATAATCAAGATCAATTCAAATCGATTTGGAAATTCTCGTATCTACACAATCATTATACAAGAAATGCTAACAATCTTCGGATACTACGCCATAATATAGCCAAAAACAAATGTTGTATTCACTTCAACTGAGCCAGAAATTGAAGTTCGCTACCATCTGTTCCCGGTCTAACATCTCTCTTTCGGTTTTTTGACTTTAATAACAAATTGTAAGGGAGAGGAAAATAAACGAAATTTTTCGAATTGTCGTTTTGTAGTCATCGCAGTCTCTCAATTCGGTCCAAATTTGCAACTTTATTAAAAGCAAAAGAATTTCCAGTGCAAGAAGTTTTGCGTTGATGTCAAATTATTCATTGTTAATCTGTGACAGGTCAGTGTTATATCAGTTGGTGTCTAGGTTTATTCACTTAGGATTTCTTTCGGTCAGGTCTGAATGGTGGATTTTAAATTGCTAGGCCACAATGTAGGGATTAGATTACCTCAAAAGCTCTCGGCCGCTAAGATATGGCCTTAGATTTTGTACCTTAAGATATTACAAACATAAAAGGAAATCATGACATGCTAGCGGTACCATCTTGATATTATAGATTACTGGTTTAACAATTTATTGTTTAACTTGCCGGCACGTCTTTGCAGGCAAGTTAAGAGCACATGCGTGCGCCCTTAATTTGTTCGAATTTACGTTATTAAATCAGATGATTACAATGAATTGATTTCAAGGTTCAAGTTTCTTAATTTCCCCGCAGAAAAATCGTTAGCCTCCGATGTCCAAAGTTGGAGGTAAAAGGATATTTTTGCGATATTTTGAATACAGGGTAATGATAGTATATTACAAGGTTGCAACCGCTTATGAACTCGATCATTCGTGTGCATTCATGAGTCGTTCATTTCCACAACGTTATATTAATTGTTTTTACCATCCATAAAATCAATAGATATCAGTCATGATAAAGGTAATGATTTCTTGACAGCAATTAATTTAGTTTGATAATCTGGGTTTCTGGTGCGGTGTTATCGAGGACGTTAAAACTTTCCAAATTGGGTCATGTCTTCGTTATTTGATACTCCACTCAGTCTTCATCAAGTGATCTTCAACCAATGTTGTAAGGGTTCGTAGATCCACCATTGCTTAAGGGAAATGGTTCAAAATGCTAACGTCCAAGATCCGAATTGCTGACGCTAATGTTGTATCTCATCCATACCTTGGACATTTGCAATATTTATCAAGGGTGGGAGTTTATCATCTCTGAGGAAGAACACAGATAAGCTCATCATTAATCAACTTCTTCTTGTCTCTCCTGGAAATCAAATCACAAGAATAAATTTTTTCTTACACGTATAATCTCTTCAATTCTGTTCACCTGTCCCCATTAGATTGTCAAACGTCATTTTGCCAAGTCCTTTGAAGCGATTATCCTCTTTTTGACATATTTACGGATAGAAAGATATTGGGAGAATGACATGACTGTAAATAGAACAAAAGTATCTATGAATAACATCATGAAGTAACTGAGGTGGTTTGAGTCAATGTCGGCCCTCAATTCGCAGATGTCTCGATTTTGTCCTATCCAAAACGTTTCACCTAACAAATAAATACTTCATATCCCACAGTGATTTCATTCGTTGTTGAAGATTAGAAGGGCTACAGTGCGTCATATCTAATTAGCAGAACAGATATATTAGCTCTAACGAAAAAAATGATGTGTAACATGTTTTATTCATACATATGCCATATCATCTTTCTATGACGTTCTGCCTGCATGGTAATATTTTCATTGCTAAACGAGAAATGGGTTAGCATGTTATAAGGATCGCTATCCCTGGCGCTAAATTCTTTTATATCTAACGCCAGATCAACCCCTATCATCTCCGCCAACTGCCTTATCAGCCCCAAGTTGTTCCGATTACCTACCTACGGTACCACTTTTTAACAGCGAACATTCATAGCGTTCCTCAGTCACACCAGCCACTGTCATATCTGCCAGTGACATTCTGGCGAAAATCTGTTTCAGCCCACGTCAGAATCAGCCATCAGTCTTACCATTTTACCGGTTATCATTTTAATGAAACTTTTCCTGCCCAACCTAACCTAACCTAGGGTACGTGTTTCGAACCCGCGGGGCAAAGGTACGTATTTCTAACCCGCGGAGCAAACATACGTATTTTTGTAAGGGACGTAATGCCGTTTTTTAGTTTTTTTTTCATTGAAGTTTCATTAAAGTGATAACTGTCAGGTTGGTACGCCTGTTTCGGTGTAATGACAGTGGCAGATATGACAGTGGCAGATTTTGAAGTGGTGGAAAATGCGTGTGGGCTGAATCATCGTTAGGTAGAAAGCACGTGGGATGAAAGATTTTTAATGGTTGTGACAGTGTCCGGCCATGACAGTGAGGTGAAGTGAAGTGGCGATAGTGCGCGTGTGCAGGAATAATTTTAGTGCGAACGCTGGGCTCCCTGTTATAACACTCCGTTTTCACGCCTATAACATGTAGCTAAAGTTTGAGTTTCTCACGGTGCGAGCAGCTGGGTAGGGCTACCACCCCTCGAAAGTACTTCCTTCAGCAAACAGATGTGTGCCCTCGGATTTGGTTACTCGTCCGAGATCTTTCGTCAAGTGATGGGTCATTTGTAATGGCCTACTATAGTGAGGAGATCAGCAGTTTTGTGCCCCGTATAAAAGTAACACGAGAAGCCATATGTTTATTCTAATTTCGGGCGGAGTCTGCGACTCTACGTAGTTCATAGGGTGGCCAATAACAATCAAAGAATTTGGATGACACGCCCCTGTAGAGTTGAGTATACTGTAGGGCCGTTCCCTCATTGGACAGTTCGTGCCTTTATTTTTAGATCAGGTGCGTCTCCCTTTCAGGCACTTCAGGTCTCTCTGGCAGTGTGGAGATGGGGACAGCAGGGAACACATCTTGTTCACAACGAGCCGTCTCTTTTTTTGTCTCTTGTACTCGCTTACAACTATAAGCCTCTATGTTCGTGCAATATTCAACTTATTCAGTTATCATAACAGCTACACAATATTAATCATACACTTTTGACTTGTAGCTGCTCCCGTTTATGTGTTCTTGTTTTATTATTCAAAATTATTTAAAAAAACATATCGCCTATTAATTTACCCCTTGCACCACCTATAAGTCTTTATTAACGACTGATAGCAATAAAAGTTTATAACAAGCATTCTTCCAGCAACAGATTCTGCGTGCTAATTCTTTCCCTTTTCGAAGGACAATCCTAACTTATTCGCATTGCCCTGCAAACCGCCGGTCTTGTTTCAATCTTTCCAACCCCTCCAATATTGGTTAATTTTTCGTCATGACTAGTTTGCATCACCCAGAGGCCGCAGACTACCCTAGCCCCAGTCTTGTGGGAATCGCTAAAACCCAGTCAAGAACGGCCCACTTCATCCACGACAGTTTTGGTCCCTCTCTCCTGTTTATTGGCCTGAGTCTGAAGGAGCCGCAGCCGGAAATGCATCAAAGGCTTCTGGAGGGACAAAGGATGCGGTAGGCCTGGCCTTGGGATGATCAAAAGTGGCCCTCACTGTATTGGTAATTAGCTGCTAGTGTGAGAACGCAACTGGGAGGATTCCAGAGTTCACGAAATGCAGGAAAGGGAGAAGATGAGGTGAATGGAGTTGAATAAAACGTAGAGCATAGATAATTGAGATTGGTGTCACAGTTACTTACTTATCTTCCCCTAATTTCAATCCAATTATTTCGTAACACTTGTTTAGATAGTAAAAAATAATTTTTAAATCTACCAACTGAGATATTTTGATTATAGAAATCAAAGATCGATAAACTTAAAGAATGAATAACATTACGGGAAATTTTGTTAGTTATTTAAGCTATAATATATTACAATGATTATGTGATTATGTTCCATGGGACAGCTCTGGGTACGTATCATAGTTTTAGTTCATCGATATGTTTCAACGGACTGTAAATTATATACCTTCATTTCATTTATAAACAAAATCTTCTATTATAAAAAAGTCTATGCTGCCGTATTTATGATACTGGAATTTTCTATAATGCAATGGTTACGATAAAACATGAAATGTTGTGCGAAATATCCTTCCTGGAAAATAATCAACATTTCGTGTCCCCCAGCAATGTTAACCAGTGAGCGTAAGACTTGGATCATTCTTGAATACGGGAAGACTTCATCTTCAACAGCGTTGAAACGAAAACTCAATCAGAAATGTAACATCAGAGGAAGAGAGAGAGTGCATATCTGACACATCTCTTCAATTGTGCTGCCGAAATTTTCGGAAGCTATCGAATTTCAATGGTGCTGCCCAATGAGCCCAAGACTTCCAAAATGACGGCAGAAACAAATCAACTTGTTGGTACACCAATCAGGAAAAACCTACCCTTTTCATTTGACAAGTTGCTTTAAAAAAATGACTTCAGCATATGTCCCACTCATAACTTTTTACTGCGTAAATGAAGATGCTGGCGTACAAGTTTCACAAGTGCAAGTGCATAGTGAAACTCATGAAACTAACGTCTGTCTTACTGTTCCTTGGTATCATGAAACTAACGTCTGTCTTACTGTTCCTTGGTATCATGAAACTAAGGTCTGTCTTACTGTTCCTTGGTATCATGAAACTAACGTCTGGCGTACTGTTCCTTGGTATCATGAAACTAACGTCTGTCTTACTGTTCCTTGGTATCATGAAACTAACGTCTGTCTTACTGTTCCTTGGTACCATGAAACTAATGTCTGTCCTACTGTTCCTTGGTATCATGAAACCAACGTCTGTCTTACTGTTCCTTGGTATCATGAAACTAACGTCTGTCTTACTGTTCCTTGGTATCATGAAACTAACGTGTGTCTTACTGTTCCTTGGTATCATGAAACTAACGTCTGTCTCACTGTTTCTTGGTATCATGAAACTAACGTCTGTCTTACTGTTCCTTGGTATCATGAAACTAACGTCTGTCTAACTGTTCCTGGGTATCATGAAATTAACGTCTGTCCTACCGTTCCTTGGTATCATGAAACTAACGTATGTCTTACTGTTCCTTGGTATCATGATTCAAACATTGATCGAAAAAAAAATCTCAAGTGAAAAGTGTGTTTTGCTCATTTCATATCTTATTAATCAGATTTCAAGGTTATGAGGCGTCGATTCAATATGATGAGAACACCTTATCAAAGGCGAAAACAGGGAGATTGTCGCGAGGAGCTTGGACCGTATATGACTGCTTTGTGTCATAATTTTGGGAGCTCATCTCTAAGACGAATTCTGGGCCAAGAATTTCTCGTAATAAAATACATAGGTTGGCCATTTTTGAGTACTTACCCTGTATTAAAAGAGATGAGGGTAAATTCGTGTGATTTTACCTAATGTTTAAAATTATACGCTCTTTAACATAATATAATAATTTTTATATGCTATTTAACATTTTAAATATTTGCATGGTGATCAATAGCGACCGAAAACAAAGTTCATAAAAAAATATTTTGAGTTCACATGTCAACCTACCAATGCTAATAACTCATGCAATGCATTGTCAGCCAAAGTTGACCACTACCATTTTAATTAATTCGAAACATTTTTTCAATGACAGCTATTTGAATCCGAAATTTATTCAGCATGCAATTTTACTGAATGCGGTAATGTCTACGTTACTGTATGTGATACACACAAACGACTACAAATTCTCTATTACACTTTGTCGTTGCAATGAAATAACAAATCGCGCTCTCATATTGAGTTAGAAAACCTCTACCTCGTCATCCAAAAGTCCTCTGTCTCGCAACTCCCACCGCCTTCACAGATTAGCAGACCCACTAATCCTCCCTCTCCCTCCTGAGACAAACATATATCTTCTCTTCGTCTCTTCTGTTCTATAGAACGTGTCGTGGCTAGTTACAGCCCAGTCGGGTGTTGGGATGCCGTAAGCGGCAGCACTGCACGACAGAGGCTAACGACCGCCGACACTTTGTAATTTTCATCCAGGTGGGGTGTAGGTATGAAAATTCTTTATTCCAGGCATAGGCAACATTAATATACATACATATATATACATATATAAATATATATA
>SDVV010011241.1:0-15920 GCA_016164225.1 Gammarus roeselii
GAGCCCTGTTAGAGGGAGATCAGTAAGCACAGTTGGAGGGAGGTGACGGAGCCCTGTTAGAGGGAGATCAGTAAGCACAGTTGGAGGGAGTTGACGGAGCCCTGTTAGAGGGAGATCAGTAAGCTCAGTTGGAGGGAGTTGACGGAGCCCTGTTACAGGGAGATCAGTAAGCACAGTTGGAAGGAGTTGACGGAGCCCTGTTAGAGGGAGATCAGTAAGCACAGTTGGAGGGAGTTGACGGAGCCCTGTTAGAGGGAGATCAGTAAGCTCAGTTGGAGGGAGTTCATTAAGCCCTGTTAGAGGGAGATCAGTAAGCTCAGTTGGAGGGAGTTCGACAAACTCCGTTAGAGGGAGTTCAGTAAGCTCAGTCGGAAGGAGTTCACCAAGCTCCGCTAGAGGGAGTTCAGTAAGCTCAGTTGGAGGGAGTTCACAAATCTCCCCTGAACAGAAAGACTGACTCACAATTCATGACTGGCTGTAATGTCAGTGCTGTCTCCAATTCCTAATGAACTGGAAAATATAACCTCAAAAACGTACACGCCGTGTAGTGGTAGTTCCTCTTTGGTGTGATCAATCGTGTTCATAGATTGATGGAGTACGGAAGAACTCATTAAAAGGCGCAATTTTTCTAGTTGGAATTGCATTCACTGTGAAACTCTTCAAAAAAATCTTGTTGCAATAGTTTGCACTGACTAATTAAAAACGGAATTGAACTTTTTGCTACGTAAACACAAGAGAAATAGAGTTGTTCGTTCATTACGCGTCGAACACTTTCAGTCTTTTATATCGTTCAATGCATCATAATTTAGGCCTTTGTGTACCCTCAAAATACTCGATAAAGAATGGAACGAATTATCATTCGAGATAAATTAATTGAACCAGAGGGCCGGATTGTGTGCCCCAATAGCAGTCAAGGGACTCAATGAATTGCGTTGTGAGAGAGAGGGGATGGGACGTCTGACATTTTCATATCATATGACATGGGCAGAGGACACAATGAAACGCCGTTAGCATAACAAATACAATCTCTTTATTTACAGTGGGTACAACTGGATAAAGGTTCACTAGAGCAGTGATCACGAACGAGCAATGACCTGACCTCGCGGACTGAGGGTCTGCTCAATACTTACTGGCCTCCAAGGTCCGTATTCTCTCGCTGCTGTGCATACAAGATGAAACACACACACACACACACACACACATCTCGGGCACAGGCACGCACGTTCCAGTCCAACGTTTGTTTCCGGGGCCTTCGTGGCCAGACCGTCGTCCGAGTAACTTCAAATGCTTACAGTAAGCTCCACCGACTGTATTTTACCAGTTAACATGCTGTGATGCAACATCCGGCGGCCGAACCTTGTTTGGTTACCCAGCCTAATTCATGAAGGTTTTATAAGCGCCCAACTTTGATGGATCACCGAGCATAGGATGTGGTCTACTTAGTTACCGACTTCACATTCTATACAGATTGTCATCCTATTGAACCGCATACATGGATGCTGGTAATATGGGAGTTCCTCCTTGAATGAGTTTATAATTGCAGGGGATATACCCAAGCAATCAATGGCATATAGAGTCAAATAACACCGCTTTATATTCTGCACATTTTGCACGTACGCTCCATATGAGGAAGGATAGAACTAGCAGTACGAGCCCTACCCCCAAACTGCTATAAAAATATATTAGTAAATCAACAAATAATAATGACAAATGTGTGTTCTTCCTCATTCACCAAAATGTATATATGAACAATAAGCGAAATGTGCTGGAGTTGTTTCAGAGAAACTCCACCACTGTAAAAAGATGGTCAACACACACCTTCGGTCAGTCACTGAAGGTGTCTGTGCGGCAGTACTGCCGCCGCCTTAGCCGCGCAGAGTAGCTATCAACACGTCTATTGTAGGCCCTGAGCGTTTGCCCACACTGATGGTGTCGCTGAGGCGCTTATGTCCGGTACCTCAATTGCTCTGAGTACGCCATTAAGGGGTGTAATGCTAACACACAGCGTCCGCCCGTCACTAAGGTGTCCGTGAGGCCTAATGTCCGGTGCCTCAATTGTCCAGAGTACGCTATTAAGGGGTGTATTGCAAACACACAGCGTCCGTCCGTCACTAAGGTGTCTGTGAGGCGCTAATGCCCGGTGCCTCAATTGCGCAGAGTACGCCATCAAGGGGAGTATTGCAAACACACAGTGTCTGTCCTTCACTAAGGTGTCTGTGAGGCCTTATGTCCGCCGCGTCGTGCGGAATACGCCAGTAACGTGTGTATTGCACTGAAGGTGTCTGTGAGACTCTGATGTCTACCGCCTCAGCCACGCAGAGTACGCCATTAACGTTTTTATTGCCCCTCCAACGATCTCACTCCTAGAACTTTACGGCGCCATCTTGTCTTGAGACGGCGGAATGAGTTTGAAATGCTTCACAAAATAATCAAAGGTTTAGAGGTCGTAACACGCGAGATCATTGTCGTAACAGTTTGAGGTCGTAAAATAAGGTATCAGGGTCGTAACTGTCTGAAGTCATAGCAGAAGTAATGTTCCAAAGCAAAACAGCTGTGAGACTGCTGAACCTTTCCAAAATCATTCTTAAATCTTACTGTATCTGCGGTGTCTCTAATCCTTTTTAAGGTAAGTAGGCCATCTCGGTTTGTGTTCTATTTATTGCCGTTCTCACAATCACTCCTTCGTGCAGAACCAATCGTTGATTTATCCCCCGCTCCCGTCCTTAGCAAGCACGACATTTGATCCATCGCTTTTGATCCAGGATCCACCATGGCAGTCCCACCATCTCTCCATGCAGGACCGACCATTGATTGATCCCCCGCTCCCGTCCGAAGCAAACACCGCATTTGATCCTCCATTATTGGCCCACCACCCATCATGCCTGTATCACCTGAGTCTAATGGAGGCCTTGTAATCCAAACAGACCACCAGTCAGGCAGCAGGAGCCGCGGACAGGCTATTGATGATTCCAGCTTGAAGGAGCGCCGTCTAGCGTTGAGTTACGATGGCCTTGTTGGGGGAGAGGCAAAGGTATGTTCAAGTTTTGGTCTCACTCATTGACGAGCAATGACGGTGCTCGAAAGCAGCAAGTGATATTAGAAGGGTCGTAGTTGTACAATAACCCAGTTTCTAATTGCCCTAAACGTTTGGTTATGATTGTGCCGTAAAGAATCATGTTCGTTCCCAGTGGCAACCTACTCTGTCGTTTCTGTGAAGTGAACAGATTTGTTCAAGTTCGTTCAGAGTTGCAACCTACTCTGTTGTATTCGTGTCGTGAACAGATCTGCTCTGCACAATAATTGTCGCCGATACAATATGCCCTGATTCACATCATTGATTCGCGTTACTGCAATCTGATGAGTTACATGAATGCTTTGACCCCATCACTCAGAACTCGTACTGACTTAAAAGCAATGTTTGACAATACGTATTGAATTCAAGGCAATGTCTGGAAATGTGTATTCTGGGCAATTGCATGACTTGCAGTAAAGTTCTGAAATGATGAGTGAACGACGGGGTGGAGACTAATGCTTCCGTAAGCGCTTGTCACCGACCTTCATGAACCATTGATAAATAATGTGAGGCATTCATTGAAGTGCCCGCCGACATTTCAGCATCTATAAAATCACAAGAATACTGTTCACCGGGTTGGTTCTACGTGGAGTGTTCTTCAATACAAGCTAATTTACTGCTGCATGGGTGAGATGAGTCCATTCATCAACGACAGAGAAGTGAGACATTCCGATGCTACTGGATGATATTCTTCTATCGTAGGTATGGAAGAATTTTAATTATCTGATTTTATGTTTAAAAAGAAAACTAGAACAAAATTTTACCATGCGACTGTAATGTCATGTTTATTGATCAATCATCAGAAAAAATCACAATAAATTATTGAGAATTTTTAAGTTGTCAAATTGTCAAATACATCGTTTCAGAGGTCATGAGATGATAATTCAGTGTTGACAGAAATTTGTTGAATAAATGTTCCTGAGAATTATGGATTAAAATGTTTCTAACAAATACTAATAATGACTCATCGATCAATCACATTTTTTAAAAATACGAAACGAACCAGAACTAATTCCAGAATCATGACTTCTTCACAAGAGAGTCCTTGTTCCCATTCCGTCCAATTCATTGGGCCATTATATTTGAGTAGCACTTTCAGCCCATCGTTATGTTTTTAATCTTGATCTATGATTAAGGATTGTCTGTGACAAAAAAATGAGATAATTTTCAGTGATAACTTCACGAAAAATAGTTTACCATTAAATTATTATTTCTTCTATGCAACCGCCCCTCATGTGGCTCTGTTTCTTATCACTTCCCAAAATAATGTCCCGCTCTCCAACCTGAACCAGTGTCGACGCTAAAGGATGAACCTAATTTATCCGATGACACTCGTGTTCCCGCATATCTCTCGACGGCCATTGTCTGAAGCCTTGCTATCATCGGATGGGGTGCGAGTGGATGATGGTGGGGGGGTTCAGGGAAGGGTTATGAATAGTTGGTGGGGAGGTGATGAAGGATAGGGTGAGAGGCTCTACGGCGGCATCAAGGAGTCTAATCACGGTGGGTCTCTTGGACACTCGAGGCCTTCTTATAGTTCCGACACAAAGAAAGTCACGTGTATAGTCACATGTATGTCAATTGCACTTCATTCCGCGTGTACAACTCACCAGCCGCCTGACTGCTCTGAGCAAATGATCTACTGCCACCACGGTTCTTTAGCTGAAACACTCCTAATATTCAGTTAGGGTTTCACTCGACCCCAGTAACTACTTGTCGCCCAATTAATACTCGACCCCCAGTGAATATTGTCGCCCAATTACTACTCGACCCCCAGTTACTACTTGTCGCCCAATTACTACTCAACCCCCAGTTACTACTTGTCGCCCAATTAATACTCGACCCCCAGTTACTATTGTCGCCCAATTACTACTCAACCCCCAGTTACTACTTGTCGCCCAATTACTACTCGACCCCAAGGTTACTACTTGTCGCCCAATTACTACTCGACCCCCAGTTACTACTTGTCGCCCAATTAATACTCGACCCCCAGTTACTATTGTCGCCCAATTACACCTCGACCACCAGTTACTATTTGTCGCCCAATTACTACGCGACCCCCAGTTACTACTTGTCGCCCAATTACTACTCGACCCCCAGTTACTATTTGTCGCCCAATTACTATTCGACGCCCAGAAACTATACATGTCGCTCAGTTACTTCTTGATGCTAGTTAACTAACTACTCGTCGACTATTCGTCGCCAGTTACCACTCGTTTCCCAGTTACTATTCGACGACCAACAACTACTCGTCACCAAGTTACTGCTCGTCACTCTGAAACTATCCGTCGTCAGTTACTAATCGTGACCCATTCATCCTCATCTTCCATTTTATATTTTGTGTGACGGATGAAACAAATAACATGATACGGTTGGCCATGTTTACGTGCAAGAGTTAAGGCACATGTTAAAGGCTCACATCCAGGGCTGGGTTTTTCCCTTTATCGTTGCCCAATCTGTCAGTGAAAAGCAATGTGGTTTTAATTTATCAATATCGAACTATAAATTAATTATTTTACGCTTTTCAAGTGGGGAATAGTGATTTATTATTTCCCATATTTGTTAGAGGCATTTGGTCTCCGCTCTTCCTATCATAGATTTTTTTTTTGGCACGCATATAGTGGGTAACAATTGACAGTTAGCATCTTGATGATATGCTATATTTTTTATTATAAAAGTGGTTACCAGTAATTTGTAACTTCTAGCACTTCTTAAACATTTTCCCCTCCCCCCTCCTTGCCTCTGCTCGAAGGATTCAGTTGATAGATCCTTCACGACTGCCCCTCCACCCTCCTTGCCTCTACTCGAAGGATTCAGGTGATAGATCCTTCACGACTGCCCCTCCACCCTCCTTGCCTCTACTCGAAGGATTCAGGTGATAGATCCTTCACGACTGTCCCTCCCCCCTCCTTGCCTCTGCTCGAAGGATTCAGGTGATAGATCCTTCACGACTGCAAACTCTCCCTTGTTTGCAATGGGACGATTTACTGCTCTCAGTTCTTGGTCACCCTACAAAGTTTAATCGACTGAGGAGGGATGACTTTGTCAAGTTTACATCTTCAGAAGAACAAGGTCGATTTAACTGCAAAAATCAATGTTTGCTCAAATCATTTGATTATGAAGCACCGTCACCTTGCTCATAGCAACATGCTTTCGCTTTACTGTCACATGTACAAAATAAGCGCACCTACCAGATATTTCGATAACAAAAATACACTACTCAAATATTTATGGTATATTCATGATCGGCAGTACTAACATGCATTGACTTAATATTCATCAGCCAGGAGACAGCCTCGGGGCAATGCCTAGGACCGCTGTGGGACGCCCGTCCGTATTCGTGTTTTTCACCCTCTTCATTTACCAGCACCTCTCGTACTCGCAAGAAATGGTGTCAATGTAAAGGATTTATTGCTTCCGAGCTCGAAAATATTTACTCCTGTATTGAAGAATGTTTCAATATCAAGAACTTTGCCCCGTGGACGTGATGGATATTTGAATTTTGATCCACAATCTTTCAGACGGCTAGGCTTGGGGAAGTAGAATGGCCATACATGGATCGAATTGACAATGTTCAAAGTATTTATTCCATTGTTGGTCCATATGTGACGAAGTTGTTTTTAATTAGCAGCATGCTTACTTATTCTTCGGTAAATAAAACTACAACTAATCAGAAGCGAATCAAAGATTCCATACAGCAACTAATGGTTTTTGAAACTTAGAATATGTTATTTCCTCGTTTGATGTTAGTTGATAAAGAAATTAACACACAACGTCGGAAGAAGAACAATGCTAATAAATGTACGGAGACGTTGATTTTGAGTAGCCTGTAGTCTGTGGACGGATGGCGTTGATGCAAGATATTGTGCAATGAGTGAAAATACAGGTTTCATTATTAAATATAAGGTTTATGATGAAGACTTAGATTTACCTCGCGAGCTGCTTCAATCAAGCAAATATCCTTCAACTTCAACCCAGCATTGACGGTAGAGAGAGCGACACATATGACTTGGATCTTTCAGTTGCAAGGGACACCTACTCTTTCATTTTTAGGATCAGCTTTATCTCTGTCAGTAGTTTATTGTTCGCGTATAAAACTGTCGAATGGCCCTAATTTGGAGGACCGACATTATAAAGTTCAGACATAAAATGAATCGCGTTCTGAGGCGACAAATTAGGAAGCCTGGTTAGCCGTTTAATGTCTTCTTTATTGGAAAAATCCCACGATCATTAATTATTAAATTTTGATATAAAAATTGTTTACGTTGCATGGTAATATGTGATTACATCCTAACAGCCTCCGACTGTGACGGATGCTGGTAATATTGCTTTTGTCGCAACTGTTCAACAAGGGAATGATTGGTTGGACAAAGCAGCGACAGAAGCAACGGTATCGTTTTCTTAAAGAAGGTAAATTGTAGCAAAGAGTGACCACAATGACTTCCAATCAGCGTTCATATTGTGTAATAAACTGTGTGAATTTTGTTCGATGGGTCTCAAAAGAAAATACCATCATGCAAATGACTGTCCGGTTTGAGTTCAAATTAGGAAATCGAATCAGTGTTTCACTGTGAAACTGATTGCACTCTCTTTAAAATACAACTGAACAATATTAGTATATTTAGCAAATCATTTGCGTTTATTCAAAATTCAGATTGCTCTGCCACAAAACATAAAAACTATGATACTTAGTCGTACACGAAAATCACAGTCATACATCAATTTTATTATGTTCAGTAAACCGAACAAAGCCTTTTTTCATTTAATGTTTTACCGCGCTCGTTCTAAATTAAAATGATCTCCCACTATCTTCTGTACTTTTATTGGCAGACACAACGGACTCCCCTCCTGTTATTTATTCTCTAGGAAGAAGAAGTAAAAAATAAAACGAGTGTCGCGCCGTTCTTTTGTATCATAATAGCGAAGTGCAACAAAGGCTGTGGGGATGTGACTTGCAGCTTCGATGAATCAGGGCCTACGCCAGTCGCAGTGATAGGCGGTGAACACGGTCATTATTCTATGGGACTAGAGTCCTGCGATGTTGCTGCTTCAAGGAACATGTATTCTCTATTCTGATTATCTAACACATGATGTAAACAACGTTGCCACTAGTGAATCACCTCTGAAGTTGCCACTAGGGAGTCACCACCTCTCCAATGACCCGTAACGGTGAGACAAATCTGACTCGTGTTCTAGTCTCAGCCAAGTGGTTTTGTCTCAGCCAAGTGGTTTTGTCTCAGCCAAGTGGTCTTGTCTCAGCCAAGTGGTCTTGTCTCAGCCAAGTGGTCTTGTCTCAGTCAAGTGGTCTTGTCTTAGCCAAGTGGTCTTGTCTCAGTCAAGTGGTCTTGTCTCAGCCAAGTGGTCTTGTCTCAGCAAAGTGGTTTTGTCTCAGCAAAGTGGTCTTGTCTCAGCCATGTGGTCTTGTCTCAGCCAAGTGGTCTTGTCTCAGCAAAGTGGTCTTGTCTGAGCAAAGTGGTCTTGTCTCAGCCAAGTGGCAAGAATGGTGTGGAAGGCCAGAATTTGAAGAAAAACTAGGAATTGAATTGTTTTGATTTTATCCCCTGACGTATCGACCACACATATATTCGACAACACGAATTGCACTTTCTACACTGTGTGTCAAAAACCATTACCTTATAGGCGCAATAAATATTTGCATCATATACAGCACTCCGTGGAGTGAGCATAAGATTTGGAATTGAAACTGGAACGGGGCGCTGTGTTACAGGACGTTGTGTTACTATACGATATCTGTGTTATATTCCTCTGGTGAAACAATGCTATGAGTCACAATGCTATGAGTCACAGAGTGAACTGAACTAGAGTGTCAGCAGATCCAACTAGACTTGAACAAACGTGCTGATTGGTCAGAAAAAAGCGAATGCTATTTAATAAATATAAAGGCTTGCACCGAAACGAAGCATCGCATTCCGGACTCAGCCTTTCCAGTGATTGACATCAAGGCACCAAATACAGCTTTTGGTACAGCAATCAGATGTCATGTGATGAGTCACATTCTTCATCCCTCTCACTGTCAAATAGACTCACCCACTTTACACCCACATGAAATGGTATTGCTTGGGCCCAAGTACCTGATGGGGTCACTGAAGAAGAACGTAAAATATGATAATATTCACCTCTGATTTTGTCAGCACTAAATACGTGATAGAGAGATACAGCAACTAGCGGTTAAAATACATATGAATACAGCATTTCTTGCTCCAGGTCGGTAAATGCGAGCCAAAGTTCCTCCCCGAGGCAGAGAGCGGACAATGGGTGCAAAATGCTTTTGCAATCAAGGGGGGCTTAAACACTGAATAATTTAAGGGCCTACGAACGAAGTAAACATTATTGTGTTTGTTGACCAATGACTGGGAGGGTGGTGTTAGAAGGGAGGTAGGCCGTTAGGAGGAATAATTATTGGGGAGACGGGGGCTGGTTGGACGGGGGCATGGAACATGGGTGATGTTGGGAGACGGTGGGGGATTGGCTTGGAGACACAGAGAAATGGTGGGGGCTTGGAGAGAGGCCGAGGGTAAGGTGGAGTGGGAAGAGACGAGGGAGCTTGGACGAGACATTAAAATGACCGGGTAGGTTGAAGTGCGGAGAGAGGGAAGGGGTTTGGCGGAACAGGGGCGACGGATGTTGGCGGAGATGAAGGGGTATGTTAACGAGTTGGCAAGACTAGGATGGAAGAATAATGAACCTGGGGTAAAGGAGAAGAACAATTGATATAGAACGAGCGTGAATAGATAGAAACCGTCGCCACTGGAATGCCGGTCCGACAAAATCAATCTTTTTGTTCTGTATTTACGATAGAGAGTTCGGACATTCCCGATTCACCGGATATCAAAGCAGAAAGGCAAACTGAAAACTACTATGAACGAAATTATCCAGTTCCATCTCTAGTTTTTACACACAATTTCTCAGAATTGTCACTTGTTTCTCTTAATGGAGAGAGGTCAACGTAACTCCCATGTTTGAAGAAGGGGATAAGAAGTGTTCTGGCAATTACCGACCAATAAGTCTCGCATCAGTCATTGGCAAATTGAGGGAAAGTATGAGCATGACTTTTGAAACAACAATCGTTCATGTCTGAATTCTGCTGCTATCTTTTACGAATAAAAAATGAAATTTGCAATGTGAAACTTCCAATCAGTAGCATATCCCGTGATTTTCAAGAAATGTGCGATAAAGTCCGTCACCTGTGCTTTCTTTTTATCGTTATATGAAGCAAGCTAAATTCCTGAATGCAGACGGCAGAGAGTAGTACTTAACGGTCTCTTCTCCCTTTGGGGTTATCTAACAAGCGGCTCACCCATTAATTATTCAAAACCGATCTCGATAATATTCAAACATAAGCAAGCTCAGACAGCACAAGGCTAGGAGGGAAAGTGCACACTAAACATGAGTTTTATCAGATCTGATTAGACTTGAATAATATTGATGATTCTACATAAAAAGGGCAGATGAAATGTAATGTCAATAAATGTTGATATATGCTTGCTGGCATGCATGGTCACTTTTTCTCACTGTTCAATGGTCATCACAACCCGAAGGCCGCATATTTTGTTTCCGGAAAGAAAACAATTCCCGACACTGATGATAGTGATTTGCCAATAAAAAGTATAAAATGCTATGAATGATATCCCATACTGTATCGGAAACGAACATGTTCAGCATTCATACGTGGCACAACGCATTCTTCCAACCGCATCTCAAGTACTTAGTCCAATTTGTCTGCCTATTTATTAGAAAATATTTATTCACTTCCAGAAGATTCAATGTAGGTCTACCATTCTTTTCCCCCTCGTGTAACTTGTTTGTAGATTTCCTCTATTTTCCCTTGGCTTCGCAATAAATCGTACAGAGACAGACTTTGCGAACTCAACCTTTATTCGCTGGTGAAGCGTCGAGTGTGAGGGGACGCGATAGGAGTGTGAAAGATTATGAAGGGTAACAAAAATCTCGACTTGGTTTGTCGAGAAGTGAATCAAACTTCCAAGGGACGTTATAAACAGCGAAATAATTGATACGTTCAAGAAAAAGTTCGATAAGATACCGAGAATCGCCGCTAATTGTATTTCAGATGTGGCACGTTTCAGAAACTGTGCCCGGCATTAGTGCCAGCATGTTAAAGAAAACAATGGTGCCTATTTTTTGTCACCAGTTTGCTAGTAACAGTGCCCGGCATTGGCACTATAGGACATTTAAAATGTTCCTGGCATTGGTACCTGTTCGTTAACACCAGCAAACATTGGTCGAACAAGGACTTAAACTTGGTCAACTTCAACTCAACATCGTGCGTCGGTGACTTTTTCTTCTGGTGCAAATTTGAGTTGTTTCATGAATCTTTGTTAAATAATATTTCTTACCATATTTTTCTTTAATCCTTTACTCTGATGCAAGATACTGTCGATCTACCACAGAACTAATCTCCCTGCTATCAAAAGGAACCCTAGTTGGGCCAAAAGGCCTGTTGTTTTCATTTCACACTTGTAAACTTGCATCAACCACTAACTGAGGTAAAAATTAATACATTGTTTCCCCGCACAAAAAATCGCTGCCGTTACTTCACAAATTCCCGTCCTCCTTCCGTTAATGCCAATCGTCAACAATATTTGAAAGCATAAACATGCCAAATAAATCGCAGCTATAATGTCGCAATGTAATTTAGAGACATCCTACATGCTACTGTATAACCGCCAAAATGTGAACAAATGCTACTTAATATTTTTTACATAACTATTTTTTGGTTCAGCCTCCCACCAAATTCACCCACCGTTCTGTACCGTATTTAAGAAATAACCCAGGTGAATTGGGAAGTAAGTTGTGTGTCTTACAAAGTTACTCATATAACGCAACTGTGATATTTATGAGATCTATTCGCCAAAAAAAGTGATTATTTCATTGTCAATTTATATTTTCCATTATGCCCTGAAAATGAAGTTCTTTCACTCCTAAATAATATTCATCAGGAAATAGTTAATAACTGAATTATCACAGTGCAGTTAGCTGACTGTTCGAGGTGCCCTACAACTAATATCGTGGTTCAAATACATGAGAGATACATTTATAAATACTGCGAGTAATAACAATTTTTTTTCTTCAAAATTCGCTCCGTTCCATTATCTCCCGAGGCTCGTATATCAACTCTTTGCCACTTCTTATAACTTCTTAGATTTACCGCCTCTGAGCCGTGCAATCCAATCAAAGTTGGCTTAAGCCAATAGAAAGAAGAGAGGCACCACAGGCCTCGATTGGTTGGCTTTAATATTAGAGGTGGAGGCGGGTGCGTGGGGAGTGGTTGGAATGTTATGCATGGGAACAACATTTATTACTCAAAAGTGTTTCGTGGATCTCAATTTGAATTTCTGTATGTGGTGCTAATGGTGATCATATTCAAATTGAATAGTTCCTGGTGGTGATGATTTGTATTGACGAAAATGAACCAGCCCGTGGATTGCAATGTGTATCAGCAATTGACTAGGACACTCATGGTTTCTCGATGCAGTGTACAATATAGTGTTGCTGTGCTGCCAGCAATCTGTACTTAAATTCAAAAACGAAATCGGTCATTATTTTTGAAGTTCAAAGAATCATCAGTTCGACAGCAGCTTGAGTCATTTCCAAAGAGCTTCACTGAAGAGTAGAGAAAGCAGCTCAATCAAAACCCCTCACATGAAGAATCCTGTCACGGAATTGAGAAAATTTGAGTCCTACAAGAGGAATGAAATTCCAGGCCTTACCTGATGCCAATAAATTCAAGAATTAGAGTGAGTTTCTTCAATAAAATGTTTGTCCGTGGACCAAACAAGGGCTTGGAGCTAATAGCTCTACTTGATGAGGCTCTGCAATGCTCGCTTTCCAAGGATGACGAGCAAAAGTCTTCTTTGAGCTGATGCTCTCTACATGACCAGTCTGTTTAGTGCTCGCTGTCAGAGGAAGACGGACACGAGGACTCCCAGGAGTCAAGGCGCTCTTCCTGGTGAGGCTGTGTAATGCTCGAGTTGTGCAAGTACGCCGAACAAGAGGCCATCCTTGAGGGAATGATCCCTGCCTGATGAAGCTGTTTAATGTTCTATCCCAAGGACACCGATCAAGAGGCCTCCCTGGAACCTATGTTTTCTTTTTGATGAGGCGGTGTAATGCTCGCTTTTCTGCGACGCCGGGTAAGCGGCCGGACTAAGGCCAGTTCTTTCTGCATTTAAAGGCTGTGTAAGGCTCGCTGTCCAAGGACGCCGGGCAAAAGGCCTTTCAGAAGTCAATATGGATACCAAATTAAAAATACCCTGTAATACTTGATTTTCTTGCTGTCCTGCTGTAGTTTCGCCCATAATTTGATCACTGATAAACCGCTCTCCTAATAAATTTATACAAGCTTCTTATAGCAAGAATTTGCTCACAACGATATTGAACTTTATAACAAATCAAGGCCAGTTACCGTTTGCAATCGCTGTTTGGAAAAGTTGTTGGAATGTAACTAAGGGAAAATTGCAATCCGCAATTCACTTTATGTTGGCAGTTTCGGGTTTATCAGTGGAAACATCATAGAAAAAGGATCGATGCGCCTTGCAATGAATTCTTGTTCATCACTTCGAATAGTATCCCCCTACCCGGTTAGCCTTCCCTCCTCCCCTTTTCCCACTCCGGCAGCCCGTAGCTCAGTTCGCCGCATCTCACATTAATGACTCTCTAACATCGTCTCTCATTAATGACTCTCTAACATCGTCACACATTAATGACTCTCTAACATAGTCTCACAATAATGACTCTCTAACATAGTCTCACAATAATGACACTCTAAAATCGTCTCACCATAATGTCTCTAAGTTCGACTCACATTAATGACTCTCTAACGTCGTAAAACATTGATGACTCTCCAACATAGTCTCACATTAATGACTCTCTAACATCGTCTCACATTAATGACTCTGTAACATCGTATCAAATTATTGACTCTCTAACATAGTCTCACATTAATGACTCTGTAACATCGTATCAAATTATTGACTCTCTAACATAGTCTCACAATAATGACTCACTAATATCGTCTCATATTAATGACTCTCTAACATCGTCTCACAATGATCCCACGCAAACATCGTCACACATTAATGACTCGCTAACATCGCCTCACATTAATGACTCTCTAACATCGTATCACATTAATAACTCTCTAACATAGTCTCACAATAATGACTCTCTAACATCGTCTCACCATAATGACTCTCTAACATCGTCTCGCATTAATGACTCTCCAACATCGTATCACATTAATGACTCTCTAATATAGTCTCACCTTAATAACTCTCTAACATCGTCTAACATTTATGACTCTCTAACATCGTATCACATTAATGACTCTCTAACATCGTATCACATTAATGACTCTCTTACATCGTATCACATTAATGACTCTCTAACATCGTCTCACAATGATCACACACAAACATCGTCACACATTAATGACTCTCAAACATCGTCACACATTAATGACTCTCAAACATCGTCCCATATAAATGACTCTCTAACATCGTATCACATTAATGACTCTCAAACATAGTCTCACATTTTTGACTCTCTAACATCGTCTCACATTAATGACTCTCTAACACCGTCTCACATTAATGACTCTCTAACATCGTATCACATTAATGACTCACTAACATCGTATCACATTAATGACTCTCTAACATCGTATCACAATAATGACTCGCTAACATCGTCTCACATTAATCTCACGCAAACATCGTTTCACATTAATGACTCTCCAAAATCATATCACACTAATCACACGCTAACATAGTCTCAGATTAATCACACACAACAATCGTCCCACAATGAAGCCTCTCTAACACCGTTTCACATTAATCACACGCTAACATCGTCTCACAATAACGACACTCTGACATCGTCTTACATTAACGGCTCATTGACGTGGTCCCACATTGGTGACTCCCCAACATAGTTTCATATTAACGATTCATTAACATCCTCTCACATTAATAACTCTCCACATCGTCTAAGATCATTTTACATCAACGACTTCCTAACCTCGTCTCACAATAACGACTCCCAAACACTGCCTCATATTATTGACACTCTAGCATCGTGTTACATCAACGACTCCCTAGTACTGCCGGCGTCTTTCCCTCGCCAATTTTAACTTCCATCCCCGCCGCTCTGACAGGGAACCCTATCCTGTTTTATAAACTTGTTGCGAAGCCCCAGACTAAACCGTAGCGCGTCTGAGCGACCGTGTTCATTGAAGAGGGAAACACGAAGCAAACTTCATATGTTTTAAGAAGCAAGACGAGACCAAGGTCAAATGACTTGATAAGAGAACACAAGCGATAAAATTACTATGTTGTTACAAGAGCAAAACCTTCTCGATTGATGTGAAGTTCAAAAGAAATAATACATAAAGATATTTTTCAAATTATTATCAAGATAGTTCTATTTTATGCAACAAATACATTTACGTGTTGACGAACAATGTGGTCCCGACCAAAGAAATCATTGTAGAATAGTGTTTTTTCACGAGAGTACGTATCCTTCACAGTCCTGCTGGACAACGGTAAATGATGATTCGAATTACGATAGCGAGTATGATGTCGATTCCATAGGTAAAAATTGATGTATCATAATAAAAAACGCTGTCGTCTAGATCAACGTGTGCTAACAACAGCCGATAATGACAATTCATATGTTTTTTTTCCCTAATGCATTTGAAATAGTTTCAAATTATCCAAATACTTTACTCAATAAGGTCGAGAGTTCCAGACATCCAATTAATTTACTCAATGGGGTCGAGAGTTTCAGACATCCAATTAATTTACTCAAT
>SDVV010011242.1:0-15920 GCA_016164225.1 Gammarus roeselii
TTGCAGTTAAACCATCCGTGGGAGAGTGGGACACCAGGTTTTCTAATAGGAGAGACCAAGTGTTCATCAACCGCCTATGCACGGGACACACGTGGATATCTCACAACCACCTAATGGACGCAGACATGGGACCGAACGCACCCTGTTGCCACCAAACCGCAGTAAGCGTGAAGCACTTGCTAGTAGATTGCGATGCACTCGCAGCAGCCCGACGAGCCTTCTTGAGCCCCCCGTACAACCTACAACGCCTGCTCACAGAAACGGAACACCGGAAAAAACTGATCGCTTTTGGAAAACACACAGGCCTCTATGAGGTAGTGTAGAGGTAGCGAGATCTGAATCTCCGATCCCGAACTCTCTGTCCTCCCTGCGCACTAATTGAAAATTTTTGCTTCGACTTCGTGCACTAAGCCGTGCAGAATCACCGGACCGACGTGCCACGTGAAGAAGCCCTCACTGACTAGACGCTGGAGCTCCGGCCGAGAATGGAGGAAGCCGCTACCACTCCGCTACACAAGACCGCAATCAACCTGCTCTTCATATTTTTTTGTTAAACTCTCTAGATATCGGTTATTTAGTACGATTTGTATGTACTAGGCCTACTCTGTGCCCGCGCTAGTTACTCATTTAAAATTGTTAAATTTAATTTACATGTCAGGTTTTCTTTATAGCCGCACCGAATTTGCTTGGTGCCTATGTGAAATTTACTTTGTTACTTTATGTGATATTTTGTTACTGTTACTCTGTTACTGTAACTCCAACTGCGTTTAAACCCGCTGTGACTGCGTTTAAACAGCCCCGAATTTAAATTTAACCTACTCTCAATCTACGCGTCACCTACTTCACAACTCTTCGACTGCCCCACGGGGAGTCTGCATTAACTTCGCGTTGGGACTCCGGTGGAACATTGAAGCAAATAATAATAAGATCACGGGGTCGGGCGACGAGAGGCTGTAGTCTCTATGCGCTCTTCCCAAAATGACCCTCCTACCCGGGAGAGAAGATCGGCACCATTTCCCGCCCACTTCCTCATTACGTTCAACGAAAGTGGTGCAAACAAATTTACCTTTTCAGCTAACCCATTTATAATGATGGAGTCACTCACCGAACAACTAGAAGGAAAACCGACAAAAAATACAACGACAGGGAAAAAAATATCTGGCCTTCGCCGCAGAACGTGAGCAAAGTAACGCCATACAAAAGATTACCCACATGAACAAACTCAAAGTTACAGTTTAAATGCATCAGTCCTTCAACGATACCAAAATGATTATATACACTTCTCGTTACACGTCGACAACAGACCTCGGTGCTTTTGCTGAAGGTCTAGCCGAAGACTACGGAGTTGCAGAAGTCCGTCAAGCAACATGGATATAATCAAGGAACGCAAGTTCTACTGCATACCAAAAAACCTTCCCGGGACACGACGCACCAGATTTCTAAGTAATCCCGGGTGAAAAAGGAAGAACCAAAACCTACCCAATAGCAACATGGCCCCAAAGTGCAAAAAATGCCTTGAATACGGCCACGTCATCGCATACTGCCAGCCACACACACCCCAACGTTACAAGAAATGCGCTGGCGAGCACGACAGACAACACTGCACAGTGCGCCACCCTAAATGCTACCACTGCTCATGCTTCCATGAGGCAGGAGACCGCGACTGCCCAGTAAACATGGACCAAAATGAAATAACAATCACACTAAACGAACGCAGTCACACTGAAACAAGCTTGTCAAGTCTGGAAAGACGAAAACTCAAACGGTCACAATTATGCCAAAGCAGTCAAATCGGCAAGCCAACCAAGCTCCCCCTAAGACATCCATCCATACATCATCAGAACGACATCGTAACAAGACCCCAACGCTCTCACCTGGCTGCAGTGCTTCCTCACCCAGCCCAGCTACCGGCCCTCACCAGAGACGCCCAGCTCGAGAAATGATTCACGCAAAGACCAGGAGGACTAAGAGATGAAAGCATCCCCCGCAGTCGAACACACAGCAAGGCTCACTACTTTGAAAACGAAAAAGCAAAGAGGAGAGGAAAGTTCCAATATCCAGGCACTATTAAGCAAAAAGATCAGGAACAACACTCAAATTACGACCCGCCAGGACCAAAACCCAGAACTACCTCCACCTGTCTCAAATGCGGCTCAATTCGTGGAAAACCACTGCGAGGAACAAGATCCCCCGTTAACAAACCTGACTTACGAACTCATCATCAACGGAACGATCACGACTTTGCGGACAGCTCTTATCTAGCAGAGCTCATACGCGAGACCTCCGCACAACCAGTCTTATTACCTAGCCCAAATACCTCTCACTCCACACAACCACCAAAACAGTTCAAAAAGGTTACCACAGAAGAAGAGCGCACTCGCTCACAAAGCAAACACAGAGAGCACATGCCCTCGTCTTCCCACAAGAGCATTCGCAGCCGCAACCGCAGCAACCACAGCAGACCACCGTCCACCGAAGGCAGACACTCTCGTGAACACTTCCAACCCGAAACCCCGTGGCTAACTCAAAAACGCGAGCACCACATAAGCTCCAGCAAATCACGCGACCGCTCAAGAGCATCAAGGTCAGAGTGCGAACAACCTTCAAAATGACCACCAAAATACTCCAGTGGAACTGCCAGGGACTCGGAAACAAGAAAGACCATTTTCTATCCCTAATCGCCACTCATAGACCTCTGGTGATTGGCCTCCAGGAGATTGAACTCTGAGAGACCGCCACCCTCAGAATCCCCCAATATCATCCACCGCTGCGAAGGCCACACCAAAGTGACTGCTCACGGCGGAGTGGCACTTATGATTCACCAAAGTGTACCTCACCTCCGCCTTCCCCCGAGGACAGAACTCCAAGCTATCGACGTAAATATATGCGTCTCAAGGCCAATAACAGTAGTATCCATCTACTCATCAAGAAGCCATGACCTCTCAGACGCACTAATGACCGAATTGCTGAACCAATTGCCCTCACCCGTGATCCTCCTTGGAGACTTGAACAGCTACCATGAGACTCAAGGAAGCATGAGAACACACCCCAGGAGAGTCATATTGGCTAGCACCATGAACACTCCGAACCTGGTCCTTCTCAACGACGGACAACCCACCCGAATCACCCCTGAAAGTAAAACTGCCATCGATTTATTCATATGCTCCCCCACTCTGGCACCCAAACTCGGTTGCGGAGTTCAGCCTTCAACACACGACAGCGATCATAACTCAGTCATCATATCGCTTCTTGCCATCAAACCAAGAAACCCTGTCCCACAAGAACTTCGATTCAACTACCGGTAAGCCAGCTGGATGGAATATTCGGCGCACATTGCGTGGAGTGATATGGACAACATTCTCGAAGACCGCACTACGGGGGAGTCTGCATTAACTTCGCGTTGGGACTCCGGTGGAACATGGAAGCAAATAATAAATGAATAAACATCCCCGAAACTACGTCGGAACACGAAATGGTCGCTCAACTAAACGAAAAGTTTTTAGTCGCAGCAGAGGCAAGCATTCCCCAATATACCCCTTCAACCTTCTTTCCGGACCCATGATACGCCGAGAGGTGCAAGAAGCAAGAGACCAATGATTGTGCCGAGAGGTCCAAGAAGCAAGAGAGGTGCAAGAAGCAAGAGAGAGGAACTTGCGCGAAAGTGAACACCTGACTTTACTTCTAGAAACGAAGAGGCCTACAACAAACCTTTCTCCCTCCACGAACTGCAGAGAGCTCTAGACCATACACGTGAAACTTCACCTGGGCCAGTCCAGGTACTCATCAACATGATCAAAAATCTCCCAGATGGCGCCCGTGACCACTTATTAAAAGTGTTCAACACTCTGTACTCGAACTCATCTTTTCCCAATCAATAGCGGGAATCTACAATCAACCAATACCCAACCCCGGAAACTTCCACGGCGACGCACATAACTACCGCTCCATAACCGCCCTACGGGGGAGCCTGCATTTACTTCGCTTTGGGACTCCGGTGGAACATAGAAGCAAATAATTAAATACTGCCCCATCGCTCTTGCCAGCGTTCTCAGCAAGACCATGGAAAGAATGATAAACACACGCCTCGTCGACTACCTTGATATGCATGCTGGCCTGAACAGCATCCAGTGTGGCAGCCGCAAGCGCCACTATGACGGACCACCTTGTAAGACTAGAATCTAACATTAGACAGACATTAGTCTGCGGAGAACACGTGATTTCCATTTTTTTGACGTTAAAAAAGCATAAGATACTACCTGGAAATATGGCATCATGAAGGATCTCCACCGCAAAGGGCTGAGAGACCCCTTACCCCGATATATCCACCAATTCCTGCTAAATCACACTCCAGGGTTAAGATCGGCGACACCTTATTACCATCCTATCCTCAAGAAATGGGCGTCCCCAAAGGAAGCGTCCTCAGTGTCACACTTTTTATACTGAAGAGCGACCCGATAGCAGACATTCTCCCGCGCGACGGAAGATTGATTTCATCACTATACGTGGACGACTTACAAATAAGCTACAGGCACCCTAGCCTCTTAACAATTCAACAGCAACTCCAGAAATGTCTAAACATTGTCGGAAACTGGGCCTCTCTTAACTGATTCAGATTCTTGCCCCCTAAACGAAAAGCATGCACTTTACTCTCGTGTCCGGCTTACACCTAAAACCAGCGCTAAAGCTAAACATCACTCCGCTAGTGTACGAGTGATCAATAAAATTTCTCTGTCTTGTGTGGGACCTTAAACACACATGGCGAACTCATATTGCAGCCTTCGAGACTAGCTGCTTGTCTTCTCTGTAACATTCTTGAAATTCGAAGCAGATATAGACACCGGCATGACGTTATTCAGAACAATAATACGCTCGCGCATTGACTAAGGAGTAATTGTTAACGGTTCAGCAGCCAAAACCACCCTAGAACCTCTCTCAATCATAGTAAATAACGCCCTGCGTATCACAACCGGTGCGTTCCGTTCCACACCAATCGAATCCATGAACGTGCTTGCTAACGAGCTTCCTCTTCCGCTCCAAAGAGACAAACTCTCACTACAGTACTAGTTCAAGACAAGGAGCTACATCTATAGCCCAGCACTCAATGACGTCACCAACATTCTTGACAAACTCCTCTTTGCGGCTAAGAAGAACCTATGCCCACCCTTTTCTCTACGCGCAGATATTTTACTGACTACACTGAACATCAGAAGCCAAACAATCAAGCCTTCATTCTCCTATCGATTTCTTCAAATCAACACATCAACGAGGATGATCAGCCCACCACTGGTCAACCTGGATCTGCAGACGTACCCCAAAGCAACAACCCCAACTAAAACGTACCGCCGAGAATTCTCACGACTACTCCATGAACAGTACTCTGAGCACCGCTGGATTCACACTGACTGCTCGAAAACACCAGACTGAGTGGGAGTCGCAGTCATGGGCGAAGGGACCTCGCGTTCGGCCACCTTACCCACGAGGCTTCAATATTCTCTACAGAGCTACACGCACTCGAACTGGCCATATCCATTACATAAGCGACCGCCACCCCATAAGTGTTATAATTTCAGATAGTCTGAGTGTTCTCACCCAGCTGAAAACTCTGCACTTTGATCACCCTGCCCTTAGAAAAATGCAACACGACCAATTCACAATATCAGAGGCGAGTCGGGCGGTAGAGTTCTGCTGGATTCCTGGACACGCGGGAATAAGAGGGTACGAACGCGCAGATTCCCTCGCTAAACGGGTGTCTACCCAGCAAGAATAATTCATCTCTATACATTACCGAGACTGGTTCCCAGTCATCAAGTCACGCATAATATCACGATGGAGCGACTCTTGGCAACAAAGTGGACAAAAGATGCTTGCAGTTAAACCATCCGTTGGAAAATGGGCTACAAAGTTTTCTAATAAGAGAGACCAAGTATTCATTACCCGTCTATGCACGGGACACGCTTGGATAACTCACAACCTCCTAATGGATGTAGACATAGGACCGAACGCACCACCATGCCCCTGTTGCCACCAAGAGGCAATCGGCATGAAACACTAACTAGTAGATTGTGATGCACTCGCAGCAGCCCGACGAGCCTTCTTGAGCCCCCCGTGCAACCTGCAACGCCTGCTCACAGAAATGGATCACCGGTTAAAACTGATTTTTTTCGGAAGAAACACAGGCCTCTACGAGGCAGTGTAGTGGTAGCTAGGTCTGAATCGTCTCATAACCCGAAATCTCTATCCTCCCTGCGTACTAATTGAGAATTTTTACTTCAACTTCGTGCACAAAGCTGTGCAAACTCAACGGAGCGTCGTACCACGAGTAGAAACCTTCAGTGAATATACGTTGGAGCTCCGGCAGAGAACGGAGGGAGCTGCTACCACTCCTCTACGCAGGAGCAACTGCATCTGCAATGAACCTGCTCTGCATATTTGTTGAAGGTTAAACTCACTTCGTATCCGTTGTTTAGTACGATTTGTAAGTCCTAGGCCTTCTCTGGACCCTGGTTAAACTTACTCTTAAGTTGGATCAAATTTTTATCTGCCAAGTTGTCTTTGTAGTTTCTTCGAGCTTGCTTTGAGGCCTACTCTGTGCCCGCGTTGGAGTTACTCTTTTAAAATCGTTTAATTCAATTTAAATCTGTCATATTGTCTCTATAGCCGCATCAAATCTGCTTGGTGCCCATGTCTAATTTACTTTGTTTCCTTGATAGACCAACTCCAACTGTGTTTAAACCCACTGTGACTGCGTTTAAACTGCTCCGAATCTAAGTTTAACCTACTCTTAATCTACGCTGAACCTACTTCACCACTCTTCGACCGCCCTACGGGGGAGTCTGCATTAACTTCGCGTTGGGACTCCGGTGGAACATGGAAGCAACTACCGCTACTACAAATCAAATCTGATGGTCTGTTTACACACAAAAGGGTGTGAACCAACAAGCTTCGATGATCGTTGACTTACGCGAGAGTTTGCGACTACTCGTTGGAGCTCCGGTGGAGTAAGTCCGAAATCCAATCTCCTCTGGGAGTCTTGTGTTAACTTGAGAGTAGCCGTTTGAATTATTATGTTGCTACCGTCAATGACTATCCTAGTTTAACTTCCAGGTTTCCCTGATTGGTCATGGAGATACGCAACATTTTCGGGCTTTTCAAGATTTTGTGACGTCATGAAGAGTTTCTTCTGAAATTTTATGACTTCTCGCAGATTAAAATCAGAGGTGGTATTACTAAATCCTTCCGTGCGGTGAGTGTAATGATCATGGTATCACGGTTTCCTTCGTCCACATGAAGTGAAAGATTATCATTTTGTCATCGCAGGTGCCCTTGAATAATTTGTAGGCACTGGATTTAAGATGATTTTCCTTCAGGTGCAGATGTTTTTTGATTACCGCACGTGTCTCTTATTTTCTTGCAGATAATAGTATCAAATTCTCCCAGATATGGCCGGGCAGTTTTTTACAGATATGACAGAGCAGTTGCTTTCATATAATTCGAGTTATCGACTGCTTGGTCTGTATCAGGAATCGTATTCTTTTAGTTCCGTCGATGTTGAGAACTTGGCAACCGAAGCTTTCACAAGCCTATACAACTGTCTTAGACAAAACTCGAGTCCAATCGAACTTCGTCCTTACTCCGAAACAGGAAAGGATTTCGACCCTTTAATAGCTGTGGCAGACTACATGGTGAATCTGGTCAGATTCACTCTTAATGATGTCGACACATTTAGACCAGTCTTTGTAAGATTGCTGGGTGAAGTCGAATCAATGATCAAGTCGTATGATGTAAATCTCTGGAACTCAGGATATTGTTCGGAAGAGACTAGTAGTAGGTTTCTGCGCATTGAGGCAGGTTTGAAGGACATCTCCGCCGTGCTGGAAGAATGCGAAGTGAGGAGCACAGAAACGGTGAGTACGACCTCTTGAACTGAACTATTTCCTTTGACAGACATTTTCGTTATTATAACATCATTGGATAAGTTCCCTTCGGTTCATCGAATTGGCTCGCAATCTGAATTTTTATTGCTTCCATGCAAAATACATGACACTTTTCTACTCGAATTCATATTGCGTCGTTGCAGGATGTTCGGTTGTGGTATCAAGATGTTCATTCGATTGGTGCTCCTGAAGCCCATGCAACTTTTTCTCATCTGTTCTGAGCAATTATACTTCCATTCCCAATCCGAATATAGCTTGTTTCCGAACGTCAATAACGATATTTTTCTTCATTAAGGAGCGCCATTAAACACAGAAGCGAATTGAGTAAGACCAAGATATGGACGGACGCTGTGTACTAAGTAATGAACGACAGATAGCACTGCCAGGAGGCGTGAGTGCGAGGTAGAGAGGGGAGTTGATTATTGTTTTGAAGGAGTAGACTAGCGAGAAGCGCTCTTGAAGAGTAGATTGACGTTCTTGTGAACAACCACTCCTGATTGAATACTGGAGTCCAAAGCCTAGCACCAAACTGGTCCTTGCAGGGGATTGTCGAATCTCCATGAAATTAGATTAATTAGGGTGGTTTGGTAGCTAGTGTTTAGTTTGATGATATAGTTTATGATAACTGCATTGTATCCAAACAAGGCTTCCAAATTATCTCTGGATAAGACTTATATATTAATTCCTCCCATTTGTATAGGTAAATATTTGAATTTAGCTTGATGGTTATATAAGAAAAATTACTGATGTAGCGCAAAACAGGAGTGACTACTTAGCCAGCGTCCGGGGAAAAAGTATTTGAATAGATATTCCATTTTCATCAGAGTATATTTCATTTTATTTGCTAAACCTCGTCCAACAGGAAAGTGTTTTACTCCGCCACTGGGAAAGTTTTTCCCAAAATTCTGAAGTTCTATCGTCAGAGGCCGCAAAAAATTTCATGACTGGATTACGGAGGATAACTTGTGGCATCCTGCTCATGACCCCGGGTGCGATCCTGAAAGAGTTGAGCGATCTCCTCTTATCCACCAATATTGAACGGCTTTTTCTGTCAGAGGTGATGACAGACTCTGCGATGCGATCCATTACTTTCATATTTCATAACTGGTGGAATAAAATTGGCAGCGGCTCTGACAATACTGAAGTTGAGGATATATTTCGAAGAAACTTCCCTCTGTTCAAAGAGTCTTTTATTTTGATTAACCGACCTAGACATCTTCGATTTAAAGAAGCCGAATATACCGAATATAAAATTTACATGCACATGAGGATGTCTGATTTATATTTTTTGTTGCATCGTATAGAATTTATTTTAAAATCAAGACCGCGAATGGAGCCCTTCCCTGAGGCCTCTGCCTCTCCACTTTGGCAGAAGCTGATGGCCGTGAAGTCAATCGATGATCTCTCTAAAGGGAAAGAGGACGAAAAGTGTTCCATTTGCCAAGAAGAGAAAGTGACACTGAGAAATTTCTGTCTGTTGGATAACTGCAATCACCATTTCTGTGTCCAATGCATTGCACCGTGGTTTCGTGAGAGGTGAGTGAAGAGCTTCAATACTGCCAAGTGATCGGGGTTAAAATGCTGATAAACTTGAGTTAATCTCAGGTAGGTTCTAAACGGAGAATAGAAACACCTAATGTGGACGTCGGCAAATTCGTATCTGGTGACAAAATTTCAAACTCATCCTTGAATACTTAGTTACAATGGTGTTTGAATCGACCATCCCGATGTCTAATTTTTTCTGGCGTTGGTGCCATTTGTGGTAAATTTTTCTATACGCATTTTGCTTTACAGAAGGGATTTCCCGAAGTGAAAAGGCTTTAATGACTAAGGATTGCTCGATATCTAAATTTTCGTTTTTGTGCATCTGGACATCCAAGTATTGATTCATGGAATATTAGGCTTCCCTGGTCACATGTTTGTTTTGCATTTTTTGTCGAGAATTTTTCCATTGCGGAGCTTTTGCGAGAAATGCATGATCGAAGCTCATTTGACCGCCTTGTATTTTTTTTATAAAGGGACAAAAAGTCCTTCAACGTTTATTCATATGCTGCCGGTCACTGTGCTTCTAGCCCAGGTCTAATGGAGATTTGGGGGATGTGTTGGGGGTAGGGGTAGAGGGAATGGTGTGAATCCACGAGCACTCTATGCCCTCGTATCTTACCCGAATGCGAACTCTTAATCCAGACGTGATCGCACCCTACGGGGAGCCTATTATGACTTGGGTGCGTTGAGGCTCCGGTGAAAAATTGGGGTGAATCGATGATAATTCATTTTATAGATCATCAACACTTCATCTAGTGTTCATGCTGAATTTTGCATTGGTCTTCATTATATATGTGTGTATGTATGTATATATATGTATAGAGAGAGAGATTGGTGGAGACAAGGTGACCCAGGAAAAGGGGGTACTTGGGGACCTGGGGTTTCGGGAACCCGGGGGACTTGTAGGACCAGGAGGATTTGAGGGGACCTACTTAGACCCTTCTGAAGGCCATTTGAGACACCCTTGAGACACTTCGGGACCCTATTGAGAAACTGTAGAACCCACTTGAGTCCCCTCTGAATCCTGGAACTTTTGCTCCCTCTTCACGAATCTACGTTAAACCTAATCTGTATCTACAACCTATTCGGTATCTACGTTGAACCTACTCCGAATCTTCGTTAAACCTGGAATTCGCGTTTGGTAACATACTGATTATAAACCGGCTGGTTCCTAGTTCGTGCTGGGACCTTGAACCGCACGTTTGCTTGCATTGCTTGTGATACTTCAAACTTAACGTAAACTAAAATTTAATATAAGTGAAGCCAGTAAGGAGGCCTCTAAAATTAACTCCCTGGACCCGGGTGCGAACCAGAGGCTGATGGGGAGTAGAGAAACTCCATTTAGGAGGGACCAGCATCCGCTCCAGAGCACCGAAGACCAAGATTCCAACGGCCAAGAACATCAGCCTCGCCATGATGACCAGCGCCACCTCGGCGGAAGACGACCGGAGGGCGGCTGCATCGACGACTCTACCAAGAACGTCTAAGGAAATATTGAATCTGCTAAGCTAAGCGACCGGCCTCTCTGAACAGTAAGCAGAAGTTTCCGCCGCAGAACCTGGCACAACTGACGACAGTCTTACAAGACTCGGGTCATGTCAAGACCATTTTCCTCCAAATCCATGAACTAGTAAAGAACAAACTACCCAAAGAACCCGCAACTTACACAAGTACAGCTCTGAGGAAACTAGCGAACCGATTCGCTCGCTAAACTCGTGTCTACTTCATAGCAAGAATAATTCATCTACATACTTTATCGATTTCCAGTCTCGAATAATTCATCGAGACTGGAAACTAGCGAAACGATTCGCTCGCTAAACTGGTGTCTACTTCATAGCAAGAATAATTCATCTACATACTTTATCGAGACTGGTTCCCAGTCATCAACTCTCGTATAACATCACAATGGAACGAGATTTGGCAACAGAGTGTACAAAAAAAATCTTGCAGTTGAACCATCTGTGGGAGAGTGCGACGCCAGGTTTTCTAATAGGGGAGACCAAGTGTTCATTAACCGTTCATGCACGTGACACACATGGATAACCCACAATCACCTAATGGACGTAGACATGAGACCGGACGCACCACCATGCCCCTGTTGCCCCCAAGTGGCAATCGGTGTGAAACTTGCTTATAGATTGTGATGCACTCGCAGTAGCCCGACGAGCCTTCTTGAGCCTCCCGTGCAACCTACAGCGCTTGCTCACAGAAACAGAACACCGGGATAAACTGATAGCTTTTGGAAAACACTCAAAACTATATGAAGCCGTATGAAATTAACCAAGTTTGAATCATCTCTGATCCTGGACGCGCTGTTCGCCCTGCTGAGTAGTTGTGAACTTTTACTTAACTTCGTGCTCTAAGCTGTGCTCTACGGGGAGCACTCGGTGACTACACCTAGGAGCTCATGTGAAAAACAGAAGAAACTACTACTTATCTGATTCCGAGGAGTGAAATGATCAAATTAGGAGCCACCCTCAATCACGCGTAATTTATTTCTATTCAGCCTTATGACAATAGTGACTTTTTTCTTGTGGCGGTTATGATAAGATATTATTCCGGTGTTTTGTTCAATCGAGCGTTTTTCATTATTTTACTGAAAGGCTTGTGCTGTTTATGCTTCAATTTGTTTTGCAGTTCGACTTGTCCAAGCTGCCGAACTACAATCGAAAGATGGACAACTCGAGACCACTTCGTTGCATTCAGAAGCTCCACATAATTCCTCTTGTTCAATTGACTCGCAAAGTAAATAATCTATTTTACTACGTAATTATTAGTTTATCAGACTTCGTTCAAACATCACCGTTGTTGGTGTATAAAAGAATGCTGTGTGAATTGACTTCGTTAATTGCTGGATATTTTTGAATTGAAGCGTCTATGTTGGAGTCGTTCACTTTCATGGCAAATTAATATACTTGGAAATTGAAAAACCAGTAGACATAATTTATTGAAAGCTGTTCTATAATCTGACCTGTCGAGAAAAAAATTTGATCGATGAACTTGTGTTGAATTATTAAAATATATAGATAGGATTTCCTTTTCTTTATAACCACCTCCGATATTCAATTGTGAAGCTTCATAAGAGGGACTTGACAGACTCATTAGAGCTCTGGGCTTGGGGTGGATGGATGATTTTTAATTTAATAGATCATTAACACTCTATTCTAGGATTTTATTTATATTTTCTTCGGCTCTTATTTAGTTTCATTATTTTCATGATAGATTTTACATAGATTATAATTTATTGAGTTGGGTTGAGTCTAGGTAACCCAGGGAAGGGGGGGGCACTCGTAGGGCCCGCAGGACTCTGGGGTAACCGGAGTTTCCGGAAACCCTGGGGACTTGGAAGACCAGGAGGATTTACGGGGATCCACTTGAACTCTTCTAGGGCCATTTGGGACACCCTTGAGACCCTGTGGGACCCTCTTGAGGACCCTCTAAACCCTGGAACATCTGCTCCCCCTCCCTACGCAGTAGAACCCATCCACAGGAAAGTATATATGTGGGGTGCTTGAGTGGGGAGCTCGGGGGCTCAATGGAGCCGGGGAGCTCGGAGAATTCGGTGGACTTGGGTAACCCTTCGGGGCTTATCAGGCTCTTTCTAGACCCAAGGAACCTCTTCCCCCCCCTCTCCACCCTATCCCCTTAAACAAAAAGTGAGATGCCTAAAATCTGAGCAATTTTTAGCCCATGATAAACCTGCCCTTTCTTTCCACTTCACTTTCCACAATTCTGTCGTATAGAATATTGCTAGTATACTTCTGCGAGAGCTCCTTGGTGATTTTGTGATTAGGAGTGTTTTTTTCAGTCTGCGCTCGCTCGCGCGTGTGCGGACCATATATAATGTCAGGGGTTGACCTTTGCCGCGTAACTATAAACCTTGTGCTGCGTTGCGGTTTGAGTTGATCTGATTCGTGAGGCCGTGGACCTTGTACCAATTTCGACGATACTGCCTGTGCTTACTGGCGTGCGTACATATTACTCTTAAAGTTCTAAATGATTGGAGGCGTGGGGTTGCATCTCGTTTATCTTGCTCTAATAAAATGATTGTACTGCGATGCGTTGCTGTCAGAGCAGACTCTGCCCGTGTAGCCGTATACCTCGTACCGGTCTCGACGATGCTACCTGTACGCCCCAGCACGCATACATAATACTCATTTAGTTCTAAATGATTGAAAGCTTGGGTCCGTTTCGCCTGAACGTTATTCTTGTGCCCATGAGCGTGCGTGTGAAAAGACAAATGTTCAAATAGTTTAACTTTGACAACGGTGTTCTTCTTGCACACAGAGATGTGCGAGACGACTGGAATCCATGATCATTGAGCCCTACGGGGAAGCCTATTATGACTCACGTTGAGGCTCTGGTGGAAATGAGGCCGAAATCAAATCAAGATGGAGCTCCGGTCTCAATTGACCCTCTTAATCCAATAACCTTTAATTGTCGTGAATATGGTAAACTTTTCTAAGCGCGAGAAATGTGATTAAGGTTAAGGTTGAAGATAATAAACAGGTTAAAGTTGGAGTTAACGATCAACTTGAGAAGTCCAAACGGACTGGAAGTCAAGGTTCGCTGCTCCGTTATAGGTTAATCGAACGAATATTCTTAGCTGAAGCTCATTACGTTCGAGGAGTGTGCTCTGCATATATATGGTCGTTAGTGTTGTCTAGTATCTGTGCTTCGCGCCAACCAAAGACCGACAACTAATTGAGTTTGAAATTAACATCGCATACCGTTTTCCGCGTCTAAGCTCTCCAAAGTTTGCAAATTCCCAGGGTATGGAATTTATGTCTTAACGCTCCCGTGCCACATAATAACTGAGAATCCTCTAAATAGTACAGGCTGGTCCCTAGTTTGTGCTGGGACCTTGAACCGCACGTTTGCTTGCATTATCTATATTAATCTAAATAGAGTTAACTCTGTAAAGCCGGTCAAGAGGCCTCTAAAGTTAACCCCTTGGCCCCTGGCGCGAACCAGGGGGCCGATAGGGAGTCTGAAGAAACTCCATTCGGGAGGGACCAGCATCCCCTCCAGAACACCGGAGACCAAGACTACATCGGCCACGAACATCAGCCTCGCCAAGATGACCAGCACCACCTCGGAGGACGACGACCGGAGAGACGGCCGCATCGACGAGTTGACCAAGAACGTCCAGGAAATACTAAACCTGCTGAGCCAAGCGACCGGCCTCTCTGAACAGAAAGCAGAAGTCCTCGCCGCAGAACCAAAGCCAACTGACGATCGTCTAACGAGACTCGAGGGTCGAGGGGAAAACTTCTAGTGGAGAAGTAACGTGAAAGCTGGGCTCAATTAGTCAATACTATTAATCGAAACACTCCCCTCTCTCAGGTGTGGGAAAAAATACGACGCATTCAGGGAAAACCCGAACGACCTATTAACATCCTTTCTGACCGAGGTAGAACTTATTCTTCCCACGCAGAGATCGTAAATAAACTAGCTCAAACTTTTAGCCAGATTTAACAACCAACAAACTACACGGCTGCTTTCCAACGGGAAAGGAACTCGCGAGTGAGCGAATATCTTGACTTTACTTCTAGAAACGAAGAGACCTACAACAAGCCTTTCTCCCTCCACGAACTACAGAGCGCTCTAAACCATACACGTGAAACTTCACCTGGGCCAGACCGGGTACACATCAACATGATCAAAAATCTCCCAGACTGCGCCCGTGACCACTTACTGAAAGTGTTCAACACTTTGGACTCAAAATCATTTTTTCCCGATCAATGGCGAGAATCTACAATCATCCCAATACCCAAACCGGGAAAATTCCACGGTGACCCACAGAACTACCGCCCCATCGCTCTAACCAGCGTTCTGGGAAAGACCATGGAAAGAATGATAGATACAAGCCTCGTCGACTACCTTGATATGCATGCAGGCCTGAACAGCATCCAATGTGGCAGCCGCGAGCGCCACTCTACGACGGACCACCTCGTAAGACTGGAATCTAACATCAGACAGGCATTTGTCCGCGGAGAACACGTGGTTTCCATTTTTTTCGACATTGAAAAAGCATACGATACTACCTGGAAATATGGCATCATGAAGGATCTCTACCGCGAAGGGCTGAGAGGCCACTTACCACGTTATATCCACCAATTCCTGCAAAATCGCACCTTTAGGGTTAAGGTCGGCGACACCTTATCACCATCCTATCCGCAAGAAATGGGCGTCCCCCAAGGCAGCGTCCTCAGTGTCACTCTTTTCATACTGAAGATCGACCAGATAGCAGACATTCTCCCTCGCGACGGAAGATTGCTAGCATCACTATACGTGGACGACTTGCAAATAAGCTACAGGCACCCTAGCCTCTTAACAATTGAACAGGAACTCCAGAAATGTCTAAACCTAGTCGAAAACTGGGCCTCCCTAAACTGATTCAGATTCTCACTCCCCAAAACGAAAAGCATGCACTTCACT
>SDVV010011243.1:0-15919 GCA_016164225.1 Gammarus roeselii
TATGCGCTTCAGACAAAATACAACAAGTGAATCTCAGCCTGGAATTCTATTATCCGGGCAACCAGGGAAAGACTGTTTGGGTTGTACCTTGCTTTCAGAATCGAACTGATGAATCCATGCCTTGTCTTTAATTGCAAATCGTATCACAAAATGTCAGCTCTTTGGGCCAGCTGATTACTGCGCAATGCTTTTTGACACCCATCGGGCCGGGACTCGCACTATCAAAATGATTGAAGGAATTGTATATTGCAGATCCATATGAAATCCCCACTTCGTTAACCATTGTGGGAAGTGGGAAGCGAGTCGAGTGATTGGTTCACAGTGAAAGTGGGACGGAGACAAGGCTGCGTGATGTCTCCAAGACTGTTCAATCTCTATATGGATGGAGTTTACAAGTGTTTAATAGTGTAGGAAGACAACAACAGGTATATTGGCCCAAACTAGTTTGCCTTTTGATAGCAAGAGGTTAGTTCTGGAGGAGAACGTCTATAAGGCCTATAGGCCCTAACTAGGTTGCCTTTTGATATCAAGAGGATTAGTTCTGCATTATAACGTCTATGAGAGATTCGTGTGTCATTTCTGTTTATATTTATAACAACAGGGAAGGGAACGGTTTAGCTCTTTATCGGCGATTTATGTAGAACTTATCGAGCCGCGACTTAAACGTTTCGATTGTATTGCTGTTTACAACCGCTGATGGCAGTTTGTTCCATTCTTCGACAACTCTATACGTGAAGAAATTGCGCGTGATGTCGAGTGAGAAATGTTCCCCAACGATTTTGTATCCATTGTTTCTAGTCACTCCGTTTGTATCTAGAGTGAAAAAGCTCGCTCGGTCGACGTTTTCCTTACCCTTCAAAATCTTTCACAAGTCTATCTTCCCGCTTCTGACTCGACGTTTCTCTAGCGAATATAGATTGAGTTCACGAAGCTTGTCTGCGTACGATTTATTCCGAAGCGAGGGGATGAGTTCGGTAGCTCTACGTTGAACCTTCTCATGTTTAATAACGTTTTTTTCTAAGGAATGGAGACCAGAATTGAACGGCATATTTGACATGCGGTTTAACAAATGCAATAATTAACTTGAGCATACTGCGTTGGTTCTTGTACGAGATAGTGCGGAATATCATACCTAGCATTTTATTGCATTTCTTGGCAGCATCGTTACATTGCTTGCTGCTTTCAAGTCGTTTCTGATGATGACACCTAAATATCTCTCATCGGTGACGGGAATGAGTTTTCTTCCAGACATTGAATGTTCGCGTTTGGGGTTATGAGGACCTATGTGTATAATTTTGCATTTGTCTACATTAAATTTCATTTGCCACTTTTCTGACCAATCAACAATTTTGTTCAAGTCTAGTTGAATCTGCTGACCCTCTAGTTCAGTTTGCACTTTTCTTCCGATCTTGGTAGGTCAGGAAGGTGAACGCGAGTGTGCTGGGTCGTGGCTTGGAGCTAAAGGATGCGAATGAGCGGAGTTTGCAGTTGAGCCAGTTGCTATTTGCGGATGATACGGCGTTGGTGACGGATTCAGAGGAGATGCTATGTAGGCTAGTGTCTGAGTTTGGTAGAGTGTGTGAGAGGAGGAAGCTTCAAGTGAACGTGGGTAAAAGTAAAGCAAAGACATGCTCGAGGACTGTGAATGCGAGCAAAATTAGTTTCGTCCTAAATTGAGAGCAGTTCGACGAAGTTCAGTGTGTCAAGTTCTGGACTGGACAAGTGGCAACTGAAGTGAAGACGCTAGTGAAGGAGGGGTAGTGAAGACGCGAGTGAAGGAGCTGTAGGACGTTGGGGATGGAAGCAAAGAATGGGCTTTATGAGGGTGTTAATGCCCCAACTGTGCTCTACGGAGCTGAGACTTGGAGGTGAGGGCAGAAGAGAGAAGAAGATTGAATGTTTTTGAGATGAAATGTTTTAGTAGCATGGCTGAAGTTAAGCTGAGAGACCGGATCACCAACGACATGGTTCGAATCAGAACGGGGATGGAAAAGAAGAAGGAGGACAGAGGGGATTCGCGTGTTCTGAGATGATTCGGGCACATGGTGAAGATTGATGAAGGGAGATCGGCAAAAAGGGTGATGATGTCGGAGGCGAGTGGTCGCAGGCCTTGGGGTACACCGAAGTTTGTGTGGATGGATGGTGTGAAGCAGGCTTTTGGAAGGAGAGACTTGAATGTGGAAGTGGCAAGAGAGCTTGCAATGAACATGCGTGAGTGGAGAATGGTTGTGAATGGTGGATTTTTGACGCTGCTCTGACGCTGCTCGGGATGGTCGTGGGTGGGTGGGGCGGGGGGGCGTTCATCATGATGCATCAAGGGTAAACCAGTAAAATCTGTCGGGCCCTGATGCTGACAACGGATCCTCGGACCGCACTCGTGACCCAGAGTTTGTGTTGAGGGGTTAAAAGGCTAAGTTGTGTGAGTGTGAGCGCATGAGGGTGTGAGGTGCGCCTTGCCATCGGCCACAAACCCCCCCCCCCTCTCCCTTTTGGGGGATTCGGCCTAGTGTCTGTATCTGTATTAACCATTGTATCAAAGGCAATATCCGAAGATCTTTTTCAACGAGTGTCTTGATTTGGGCCATGGATTCTTTGTAGGTAGAGGTGGATGCTCTTCCAATTCTTGGATCCTCTTTTAGTGAGTTCAAAATTCGTAACATTTCATGATAAGCACCTTGATCAGAATGTATAAATAATGTGAGAACAAAATATGAAAAACTAAAATGCTTAACAACATATTGGCCATTCATGACTCCCAACTTGTTGCTAACGGCCAGTGTTAGCAATGTATTGCCGAGCCCAATTACAGTTATGTGCGTTAACTTTACCTGTTTTCGGTGATCAACAGTTCGATGAAACGTTTCGTTTCGTCATAATCTATTTCAAAATTAGACAATGACCCCAAAAATGACCATCGCTTGGAAGGGAATTAATGTTCTGTTATACGCTAAATTTCGTATGAACAGCTCACGATGACGAAGACGCGGGACGCATCGCTTGTGTATTGTATTAACATAGTCTACCTCTCATTACCCCTAAATGAACTTTGAATCCATAGAAATATTAGAAAAATCATAAGTGGAAAATCAAGGATACATTACCAGTTGGAGACATCATATGGGAAATCATCAATACCTTAAGTGTGCGAGACGTCATATGGGAAATCATCAATATAATGCATGTGGTAGAATATCCTACGGAAAAATATTACGAGCCCTCAGAACAGAGAATTCTGCAATTCTACAATAAAAAGGGGTTACATTGTCCAAATTAATGCTGGGTGTCTAATTCATTGAAGTACTGGACCCGATTTCCGATATCAACCAAGGAAAATACGATCGACAGTTGCACCTCTTCCTCAGTGACGGATTGATTGCTTTGTCTGTATACACTAAAAAATATTTATGTAGAGCAAGGTTAAGAAAGTCAAATAGAATTGGTTTAGCATGTGAAGAAATGAAGATCAACGACCGGTTTCGATTAATTGACAAGCCCGGGCCCAAACATACTCCCTTACCTATGGTGTGCACCCTGGCGAGAGCCCACACATACACCCTCACCTATGATGTGCACTTTGGTGAGGGCCCACACATACACCCTCACCTATGCTGGATACAAAATCGTTGGAAAACGTGTCTCACTCGACATCACGAGCAATTTCTTTACACTTGTAAGCTGTGCACCCTGGCGAGGGCCCACACAAACAGCCTCACTCATACTGTGAACCCGAACCCGTACTCTGGACCTTGACGAGCCATCGCACCAACACCCTTATTGTGTTAATCATTGAACATACTTGAAGAGAAGCAGAACCGTTTCCATTTAAAGATTGTTTAACATTTCCGTTAAGGAATTTCACTCGCTTGATGGACGGCGGACGATCGGACTTCGATCGTCCTGAAATATTTCGTCTCTCATCAAGCGAAAAACACTTAGAAGAGGATTACATTAATGCCTGAACTTCTATCTTACCGACTCGATTATATCTTTTTTTTGTAAGTACGGACAGTGTGTAAATTTGCGACACAGACGAAATTATTATAAGGTTGTTTTCATATTTAAAAGTATGACTTCCAATGCATCGTGAAGATACTAAGCAGTAATAATCCGAATAAATATCTGTGCCTGAAATCTCGATTTCAAAGGGCATTAAGTTGATGCAACTCTTGACCTCTTCTAATTGAATCTGCGTTCCCAGAGAAGCGTTCGCACGCACATCAGGACTATCAATCCCAGGAATGCAAACTTGGTGTCCAGCTTGGAAGTGCTATAAAATTGGACGATAATTATTTATGAAATTCACGAATTAGCTTCAGGAATAAAGTAAATTAACGTACTATGGGTTCCTGAAAAATGCAATTTTCACGTGTTCTCTATGTCCCTGTATGAAGACTGTTCGTCTTCAAGTATGTTTATACATGCAGCTCTTTCCTCTGAACCTAGAGAAACCTGTCATGCATGTATGCGTAGTTAAAAACACCAAATCTTAATGCACGGTTGTCGGAAACAAAACGCGAAAAGACGCTATTTCGGACGTCCTTTAAACATATGCACCTTATTCAACTTTGGAGGAGACGCCCCTTTAGCAGATAATTTTTTAGTCGTTCGTAAAATTTCTCTGCAAAAATTTTTGGTGGTAAATGCTTTCGATGCTAAAAAATTCGAGCGTAAAGACCGGTCCCCTTTGGAGGAATAGAAACGTTAGCCAAAGAAGGGTGCAATCAAGAAAGAAACTGCAGGACAGAATGGTAGTCAAATTCACATGAAGAATTAGGGCTAGCTCTCATTCCTATGAAACCTTACAAAGTATTTTTATACGACGTTTTCCTGAAAATAAACGCAAAACACAGAACTGTAGAAAATATATAAATTGGGAGTCGTTGAAATACCACCATACTGGCCAATTATATCAACAAATTGGCCTTGTGCAGCAGCATGTTGACCTATGCAGCTGATCTCGTCTCACATCCAGCTGATTCCAACTCACATCCATCTGATTCGCCTCACATTCAGCTGATCTCTTCTCACATCCAGCTGATTCCGCCTCACATCCAGCTGGTTCCGCCTCACTTTCAGCTGATTCCGCCTCACATCCAGCTGATCCCGTCTCCAGCTGATCTTGTCTCACATCCAGCTGATCCCGTCTCCAGCTGATCTCGTCTCACATCCAACTGATCCCGTTTCACACCCAGCTGATCGCGTCTCCAGCTACTCCCGTCTCACATCCAGCTGATCAAGCCATGTCTAACCACAACAATTGTGCATGAGAAAACTTTACATGACTCGGTCACTCTGGTTGTTTCCCTCCTTTCCATTGAACTTGTTTCCCCCTGCCCCGGCATGATACCTCCCCCTTCGGCATTAGTGCAGCGGAGCGGCACAACATGAAAGTCGGATCAATGTTACCTATCAGTGCTTTGATGCCGAGGTATAATATGACATGTACATTTCAAGGGCTAGGCCAGTTTCAATATTAAGCTGACGAATCCATTTGCAATTTCAATGTGTTATGACAGGAATTTTTATGGTAATTTTTTAAGATTTCAGGATACAAATTTGATTTTATTATAGTGGACGTTGACAAATTACATATATATCAGGATATACAGATGACATGAACCATGACTTCGTTCGTGTGAGCTGTTCTGGAAACAACATTTGCTACTTAGATATGTTCAATACTATTATTGTACATCCAAGGTTAGAGGGTAAAATTGCCTCCATGTCCCACCAGTCGATAGACAATGCTGGAGTTCACTCCGGACTCTATTGTTCAAAATGTCACAACTTAAAAACGTTACATTGTTCTTTTGAATCAGATAAAAAAGGAGTTATATAAGTGATGGTCAACAAACATTTGATGAATTATGGCAATAAACAAGTTGGATGTATGAATCCCTAAAATGATACCAATCAAAACAAAATAGTTGACGTCATAAATTGCAGAGATGAAGGGGAGAAAAATTCAAGAATTTCTGATTTCACATGTTCAAACAGACATGAATAAATTTTACGTTTAAAGATACTTATAGTGATACTTGTTCTTATATCAATCTCAATTTAATTCCAATCTTTAGCAGTTCTATTAAAAATTCAGCTGCTAAATTCATTCAGCATGGAAAAGTCATTAGCAATATAATTTCATTGATTCAAAATTGTTTAAAAAAACATACAGCGATTAAGGTAATGATGGGAGACAGTGGAAGAATAT
This sequence comes from Gammarus roeselii, assembly GCA_016164225.1. Lineage (NCBI taxonomy): Eukaryota > Metazoa > Arthropoda > Malacostraca > Amphipoda > Gammaridae > Gammarus > Gammarus roeselii. The sequence continues at coordinate 6,212 of SDVV010011243.1, forward strand.
TCCACTGACAAAACAGAGGCAACTCAATCACATTCTAAGGACACGCTCTTGGTAACATAATCGTTAGCAAGCTTTTCACACTCGACATAACGCGTACTTCTTCACGTATGGGGTTGTCAAAGAATGGTTCAAGTCAAATATCGACAAATTCTATCTGAACAAGAGCTAATTAACCTCCGGAAGCATAGAGCTGAAACACATTAAAAGAATAGTGTCCGGCGAATAACTTTGCTGGGAGACGTTACCTGTACAAATGTAGTTTATCCGTTTGACTTAGAGAAGATTTAAAAGTATGACGATTGACAACTATAGGTTAGGCGAGAATCACTAAATAAACATGGTGCACTGCGATGAATATGAATTTATATCACTGAGAAAAAAATAGTGTCAAAACAGCACCCCATGTCGTGTAGCATCGTAGTTCAAGAACATTACCACAACTCGTTTGGTTAATTCTCATAGTTGTGTTGAATCCGTCTGAAGTCGTGTTGAAACACCACGATCAAAATTGAACAAGCCTACAAAATCATACGCGATACATATCCATGGCGGAAAATTTCTTTGATTTTTGCGTGTTATTACAACACAAATTTCGTGAATTCAAAATAAGTCTTAGAACATTTTACTCGAGTTGTTTGGCTGTTTCTGAACGTGCAACTACGCGACTTCATGAGCAGTTACAGCACGAAGTCATTCATGAATCATCATTTTTATTTCTGTTGTTTTTATACCGCCCTTGTCGTCATTGCCATAGTGAGAATCCGTTTCCCCAAAGGAACAAAATTCGCTGATACAATTGAGACATGTAGTACCATCAAATTGGACTATGTATGAGATTCATTTGCTTGCTTGTATTTTATCTGAAGAGCAAAGCAATATTTATACACATCCTGCATGGAATGACATTAAAGCAGGTGATTACATTCTTTAAAATTGCAAGGGCGGTCTGGAAAAATTGAGCAGAGCAGATTATTCAGCCTTGAATGGACGGGAAAAGCTCTGTTAATTTCGAAATTTCTTCCGTATATCCCTCGGGTCTCCTGGTTTCTCCTACCACCAATACGTAAATATGTTTTCTGCTTATCGCTCCAGACATCAAAGTGTTGAATGCCAACGAAAAAAAAGAATGACAACTGTTGAGAGATGAGAAAATAGGTGGAGTGTATGTTGAGAAGAGCAAAGAAAGATGCTGATGCTAGGTGGGGAAGGCTTCAATCATTTCGAGAGAGTGAAGATGTTCTGGAATGAGTCGAAGTCGTTGAGGAAGGGAGGAGACGGCGGGGAAGGAGAAGGTGGCGAAAGATGTAGACAGCTGGCTGTCGTTAGAGAGGGACAATGTACGGAAGAGGTGGGAACAACATTTTGAGGAGTTGCTGAATATTGTTTAGGTTTCTGTCGATAGAATGTGTGAGAGGAGGAAGCTGGGCAACAACGTGGATGAGAGTAGCATAACGAAATAGTCGAAGAATGACGCCGCGAGCGGTATCGGTGTCCGCCTGTATGGAGAGGTATCGGAGGGATTCACAATTTAAAGTCACCGTCCTCTCATGTGTAGAAGACTGGACTAGTGCTAACGAAGGAAAATTCTAGAGTGAATGAAGCGTGTCAAGTGATGGAAGCACTTGAGAGCGTAATGAGCTGAATAACCTCGGGTATGAAAGCAACGAGTTATTCCCGTGCTTAACAGGCACGGGAGAGAGATCGTCGGAGAGTAAAACGTTCAATTTCTAGGGATGGTATGTTTGAAAGGTATTGCCGGAGTTACAAGGAGTAACAAGGAATAAGATATTCATAAAAGCAATTTGACCTTCTATTAAGTTTACGTGGAAATCATTCTTTCGTTGAAGTCCCCTCACAAGGGACTCCCCGTGTTTTTCTTCTCTCCTATCACCCAGCCTCTATTGTGCTCATGTGCTGCAGAACAACTAGGAGTTCTATAACCTGTTTGGGATCTCTACCCCCCCCCCCCCCCCAGCCAATAGTAATACGGATGGGAAAACACAAAGAGAAGAAGCCATAGATTTGACGGCAAATGTTCTTTCGGGAACCGATGAAACAGGGCAGAGCCCTCTCGTATTCTGGCGTTGTTCACCATGGTAGGTGGTCAAAGTCTCTGAATCCGGCAAAATGGGCTAGCCCCTCTAGGCCTATCTAAAGCTGACACACTAGTGTTGTAATCGGAGTTCGTCGTGCGGGCAGTGTTGGTGATGGAACCCACCTATTCTTGTAACACATCGGAGTAGTTCCACTCAACTAGTTACCCGATCTAGTTCTGATTTATCTGGTTTTCTTCACTCTGTTAAGAGCCGGGCTTACCAAAAGCTGGTAGACTAAGTAGTGGTCGGAGCTATTGATGTCAATGATTTGGAGATATCACAGGGAAAGCCCTGTTAGCCTGGTGTCCTGCGCACAAGGCCGCGTTCACTTCGTCTCTGTTGCCAAAGCTGCTTTCACTTGCCTTGTTCCTCAATGTCACCTAGTTCGGCTGTCTATGACTGGTTTGGCATGTTTTGCAATTTCTAATGTTTGTTGTAGTGACAAGTTTAATGTGTGGACGAGGTATTGCTGGTTCAAAAGGGCAGACCATTTTTGTCCGCCGTTTCCAGTTAGGCCCTCTCTCCTGCCCATTCCCCGAACTGCTTTCCCTGCTTATTTCAGCCTTATATGTCACTGCCCCGGGTTGGTGGGTAGTAATCAACGTTTCAACATATCAACGTTTCAGCATATCCACTGATCCGTTCTTGATTACGTTTGGCGAGAGTGTGTTCCAGACTTTACAAATTCATTATGTCATAAAGTCTCCGAAGGGTTGGGTGTTGAGCCTTTTTGGTTAAAGTTTCAGACGTGAATTCTGATAGGGTTTCATTCAACGTGACACGGTTTCTGTGGTCTAAGTTATTGAAACTTTTTCAGTTTTCTAAGGTCTCAAGTCCATCAAAATTTTCCAGTGTGAAGTATTTTAACTCTCTAGTCTATTCGGGTATCCGTTGTGCCTGATGATAGTGATCATTTTGGTTGCCTAAGCTTGAAACTTTTCTAGCCTCTCGATGTCTTGGATGAGAGTGGACGACCAGAACTGGACACCTTATTTTAATGGTGGTCTGGGTGAGGTGATGTACGGAGTTAAGATAATTTAATTTCGTTTGTATTTCAACAGTCTCCCGAAGTAACCGAGGACTTTTGTTACCATATCGCTTCTTCTATTCATTGACCTAAGAACTTGTGGTCCGAGCTGATGTAGACTCCAAATTTTTCTTCAAGAATTGTCGTCAGGATTTGACTACCTAATTAAGAGTGGCTGGCAGATCTGTTCGCTCAACATGTGCATAACCGTTAATGTATCGGTGTTGAACGCCCTTTGCCATGCCTCCAACCACTCGCTGATTCTGTCGAATGTTTCTGCAAGGATTCGACTGCTGTGTGGCTTACTGCGTTTGCTCCGAGTTTTATGTCGTCAGCAACTTTGATATTTTGCTGACAAGGCCTTTCCTAAGTCGCAGTGTAGTCGAGGAACTGGAGTGGGCCAAGAAGTGATCCATGGGGGACAATGCTATTGACGTAGGCCCACGATGGGTTTTAACCGTTGATCTCCATTCGATGTCTCCTGTCTCAGAGCTAGTGCTCTATCCATTCGTTTTTCACCCACGAATCCATGAGCTCTTACTTTGGGGAGAAGTCTCTTGCGAGGGACCTTAGCTAATGGATTTTCGAAGTCAAAAGGAAGAATATCGGTAACCCTCGAGTTGTAATAGATAAGGTTCATGGGGTAGTAGTATTATTGTACAAGGTGTGCCAGACAAGATCTCTTACATCGCAAACCACGCTGACTCATCCCCAGGAGATCATTTGGATCCAGGTAGACTCTTATTTGGTCTGCAATGATGGACTGCAACATTTGGCTCAAAACTGACATAGGATAATGGGTTATGGGCATGGAAAATCACCGTCTCCTCTTCAGTGGCTGATTGAAACCTCTTGGACGTGGGGGACGATTTCATCCAAGACAACCTTGATTACTCTCGGAAGAAATCCGTCAGATTCTGCAGATTGGTTGCCTCAGTGGGTTTTGATTTTGGTGTTATGAATCGAATATCTGCACTAAGATATCTGATATCTGCCCTCGGTGAACAAACTAGGAGAGTAGTGGTTTAGTACTTCGGTTATTTTCACATTTGAGGAAGTCATGTTTCCTTGCTACATGGTGAGCGGACCGATGTAGACTTTTATAGGTTTTCAGCGATTTACGTGGCTGAATAAATCTTTTGTGAGGCGTCTTCATGCGGCTGCAACTCACTACCCTGTCAGATTCCCGGTGATCCTCCCACAGTATTTCTGAAGGGTTATCTTTTAAATGCCGGAACGCATGATTCTTTGCAGCAATGTCAGCTTTGGTTCTTCTGTTGAGTCACTCCGGTTCTGATTTTGGATTTGCTTGTACAATGCGTGTTAGGAGGGACGTTGAAGGATAATATGAACATTGAAAATGTTTGAATTAAAATGAAGATGGCGAAGAAATTGAAGACCAGAGTAGAGTAATGTGTTCTGAGGTAGTTCAGACACATGGTGAGGATGGATGATGGAAGCTTGGTGAAAAGGGTGATGAAAGCGGAGGCAAGTGTGAGTAGGCCATAAAGAAGACCGAAGTTTAGATGCGTCTATGAATGATGACGTAAAGAAGGCTTGATGATGACGAGACACCAGTGTGGGGGTAACAAGAGAGAGTGCAATGGATAGACGTAATTGGAGAATAATTATTAATGAATGAGTTTCCACGAGGCCCAGATTCGTTCTTCCCATTGAGAAACTGGATGAATGTGCTTGGAAGTATGCCACCCAATTATAAAGCAGCACGAGTATACCAATGGAAGCTATCCTGCCATGCTGCGGACATTGACCTCGGACGTCACTCCTGAACCGAAATGTGTTTCAAGATTTTGGCTTGAACAATTGGGGCTAAGCTTTGTAATGTCTATGGTGCATGGGAGGAGTGAGAGGTGCACCTGTGCAATGGCCACCTTCATTCTGAGTGAATCGGCCTTGCGTATGTTTATCTGTGTTTTTATCCGTATTTGTGTGTGTATAATATCAAATATTTAATTGCTTTGGGCCAGTAAATGTTGTAGAAAAGCAATGAACACACGGTAGACGAGTAAACATACCATATTGTTTTGAGAACAAAATTTCAATTGTTTCTCTGATGCTCTATTTGCGTAGATATATCAGAGTAGTTCTCCAAAATGTTCACGGAAACAGTCACATTGTTATCAGAGAACAAGATTTTGTTAATGTTGATATCACACAAATATAACGCAAACATCAGTGCAGCTGAAACACTCGCACTGCTTCGCCCTGTTGGCGTCGTGTCAGAACCATTGGGCCGTCCGAACAAGTTTAATTGCGCGTTGCAACAAAATATGAAGTTGATGGCAGCTGCCCTAAATCGAAGTGTTTCCTGTGTTCTGAGCAGCCTTCTGGTTGTTGTTGTTTCTTAGCTCCGGCTTCCAAGTGCGGTAGTGGAAACCGCGCCAGCGAACCTCCCAATACCCTTGATACCCACCGACACGCGCGCGTTGAGACGAAGTAAGTGGGAGACGAGAAATGGGTGGCCGGCTTAGTTGTGGGGTAGAGTGTTTTTGTTGCTATCTGAATTAACTTTGTGGGTTGTGTGGCAGTTAACAAATGGCCACCCGTGCGGTATTACTTTATTCGTGGACACCAGAACATTGAAACTTGCAGCGTGTTGATGTCCCTCGGCGACACTGCAACGCACCAACCAGACGCGTGCAGGGATAACCTCATGTGGAACAGGAATGTTTTGTAGGGGAGAAAATATGGGGATTGTTCACTTTTCCGTGATAGACAATGCAGTGTATATGTCGTGGCTCTGGTGTCTTGGAAGTGTCGGTGGGCCCGAATGCTGGGCAGCGAACAGGCTGCGTCCACATCAACACCGCAGAGAAGGCGCACAAGACGCAATCCGCACCGATGAGGATATGAAACAGGGTGGGTTGAGGGACCTTCGCTGAGGCCGGAGCCGGAGACGCCGCCACCGCATGCAAGGCATCTTGATGGCGCTGGCCCGCCTGACACGTGTAGGCTCCCTCATGGGCGGCCAGCCTCCTGGTATATGAGGCAACTGGTGAAGCTGGGGAAAGGAGAGAAAAACTGGTTAATAATTCTGTCTCTCATTCTTCCAAGTGAACGCGTTTGCACACTTGCAACTAGGAACATATAACCAATAACAGGAAGCATCGTTTTGTATTGTTCGTGAAAACCATTATCAATAGAATTATGAGGAAATTAAATTGCATTGTCATGATGAGTATAATAGATTTTATGATTCTTTCTTTCGTATTATCTCGTTGCACCAAAGTAATGTATTGACCGTTCAATTTTCAATTTGAATACCTTAAAATATGCGGGATAAATATACAACATCATGACGCGGCTTCTCAAAACCATTACTGTTTGATGGACTTATAGCAAATACTTTGTTTTCCTACCGAAGTTGATTGAAAGTTCAATAATATTTTAGAAAAAAAAATTATGATTCTCTTCTGGAGAAATTTTTGTTATTCCCCCGAGACCTGAAGTAGCCTGCAGTAGAGCACTTACTTTATTATCACCTGCGCAACAGATCCATATTCCGCTTCGAATGTCTGAAATAGTTAATATTGCTCGTACGAGCGTCGCCAATATTGGTGTGGGGTAATTTGAACCTCTGTGATGTAGAACCATTCAAGAAATTCTATTTAGGATATGACACCTACATGGGAGAGTCACGCGACACTACCGTGGGAGTGTCACAAACGACACCACCGTGGAAGTGTCGCACACGACACCTTCGGGAAAGTATCGAACAAGACAACACCGTGGAAGTGTCGCATACGTCAATTCCGTTGGAGCTAACAAGTGTTTACAAGTAAAAGAAGACAACCTTGAGCCATATGGCCCGAACTGGGCTGCCTTTTTGTGGCTAAAGTTGAACGCCAAATTGAGATCCATGTGTCAGTTCAATTTTTTGCCTTTAAAAATCATGAAATGGAAAGGCTTAGTTGGAAATAAAACTTCTGAAAAATAATTGTCGTGAATAGAAACACATATTTACGTTTTGAAAAGAGATTTGATGTCATTTGCTCTCGAAATGCTGATTAGTAAGACTGAAATCCAACTTAGTGACAGGTTAATGTTGGACTCCTGAAAGATACAACATTTAAATTCAGGAATAATATCCCACCTCTGGTTCTCCAGCAAGACATTGATGCTGAGGAACTATTTAGATGCTGTAAATAAGACGCGGCCTAAAAATAAGGATAAAATATGACAAAACGGAAGGCTGTTTCAATATCATTTTTTCGATACTTTTCCTGACAGAAGCAAATAAATACAATATGATATGTTGAGCATAATCAGCAGACCATATCAAAAATATATTTGACATTATTTTGATGGGATATTCAAAAATCTAGAGCCAGTTGATACATTTCTCAATATTTTTTATCGTACGCATTCTGTCCCTTTCATTTCGTTTACCACTGATGCAGCAAATATCATCACGTACTTCGAGTCGAAAACACCTCCCGGCAGCCTCTGTGGCTGCGACCGAACTTTGTTTGGCTATCGTGGCCGCGTCGCCTCACCAAAGGCACATTACGGGCAAACTTGGGCTAGAAGAACGTCGGACAGTTGACAGAAGTTGGGCAACTGTGACGGACAGGGTAAAAATATTTTATAGACGAAAAATAAATGATGGTTGAGCTCCTGTCTAGGAAAAACCTTGAAATATTTTATCGAGATATTCATTACAGCAAGGCCTTATTTAATAACTCTCTCGACGTGGTAACGGATTCAACAACATTTAACCTACATAATTGCATTCAATTTCAAAATAATTGCATTCAATTTCAAAAAGTGGGATTCAATTAATGTTTACCCGTGCGCTTGGATTTCGTAATCGCTGATCAGATGCTCTACATGCGACTACCATCAGGTTCCAACCTAGTTACACCTTGACCACGATCATTTACCCTTCCATGTTCATTATCATCGCGCCTTTAAATCCTGTGCCAGCAACAACCTTGTTGATAAACCTTCGCAGTTGTGTTACTTCATCTAATAAACAACATTATTAAAAGCAGTAGTACTGGGTGGTGTAACGTTGAGTTGAAAGGCACATACACCTCTTGACAAACATGGAAAGGACCTGCAATAGTGCATTGCCCAACCCAGAACTATACGGGAAAGGGTAATAAGTAATGCATGGGGTCTCCAAAAAAACATTTTTTGAGGACTTGGATCGATTCGGGACGTTGCCGAATGCCCGTGTACCAATACCCTCAACGTCCGTGTACCCACACCCTTAATGCCCATACACCATTGCCTCAATGCCTGTGTACCCATACCCTCAATGCCCGTTATCTCATACCATTAATGACCGAGTTTCCATGCTCTCGATGTCCGTATGCTAAGACCATTAATTCCCGTGCACCGATACCCCCAATGCTTGTGCACCCATACCCTCAATGCTCGTGCACCTCTACCCTCAGCACCCGTTTACCCGTACTCTGGATGAACAGCGATGCCTTTCTGTGGAATACCATAATAAGTGCAATATAGAACGGATTAAATTAGAGGTATCAAATTGTGACCCCACGTTAGATTCTGCCCAAAAATATTCGTCCACCAAGGCGTGCTTCGAGGACCAATCGCATTAAATTTCAGTAGCCATCAGTTTTGAGTATTCCAGGCTATGCTTGGCGGCACTCGATTAAAGGTGTCTATATTGAAGTCTATGGAACTAGTCCGCACAAATCCAATGAACTGTAATTTTCATTTGAATTTTTATTATAAAAGTACATAAAAGTTATCATTCGGATGAAACTCAATATATGAAAATAAATTGATGTTGTTTCGTCGGAAATATTGTCATGTTGTACAAAGAGGTTCGGAATTAGACATGCGTGTCGATAATTATGAATTTACCGTCACAAAACCGCGCATATTTTCCAAAATCAAATTTGGTTTTCACCTGGGCAACATATTTTTCTGAGTTTTTATTGCATTTAAAACATTATTGTGGACTAGTTAACTTAAATACTAAATACGACCGACATTATATTTTTCATGTAGCTAAAAATAAATGACTCAATCGCCAATGTTGAGCAAAATTAGTATTTAGATACCGTATCTAGATTCAATATCTAGATTCGGTATCTATATGCAGTATCCAGATACAGTATTTAGATAAGGTATCTAGACAAAGTATACAAATACAGCATCTAGATACAGTCTCTAGGTACTACATTACATTAAGCAAGTGTACAGTCTTTTCAATACATCGAAGAAAGATTTCGAGAAGCGATCCGCTTAGGAAAGACGCTGTACATTTTAGGAGATTTCAATGATGATCAATTGAAATTGAAATCCAACAATATGGAGCCGATTTTAGACAGACTCGGGCTACATCAGCTCATAAAAAGTGCAACAAGAATTACCCCTGAATCCCAAACTGTATTGGATCTGCTCATAAGTAACAATCTGTCTTCCATTGTAACCACAGACGTGGAGCCGAATTCTTTCTCGGATCACCATGAAATAAACTGTACCATTAACATCAAAAAAGAGAAGAAACAAGTATACAAAATAACCTGTCGTTCAAAAAGAAATTACACCGCGGATAATTTCAGAGCACAACTAGTGGCAAACATT
>SDVV010011244.1:0-15919 GCA_016164225.1 Gammarus roeselii
GTCGTGAGCCACGTGTCCCGTGAACAAGCGGTTGATGAACACTTGGTCTTTTCTGTTGGTGAACTTTGTTTCCCACTCTCCGACTGAGGGTTTGACTGAAAGCATTTTTTGTCCACTCTGTTGCCACATTTCATCCCATCGGGATGTTATATGGGAGTTGATGATAGGGAACCAGTCCCGGTAATGTATTGCAAAAAATTGTTCATGGTGAGTAGATGCCAGTTTAGCAAGCGAGTCAGCAAGTTCGTTTCCTCTTATTCCCGCGTGCTCGGGGATCCAGCAGAATTCAACTGCCTGACACGTCTCGGTCATCACAAAGAGATCGTGCTGCCTTTTACGTAGAACTGGATGTTCGTAGTGCAGTGTTTTAAGCTGGATGAGGACACTCACACTGTCTGAGAACACGACGTATATAGGGAAGCGATGTATTTTGGCAATAGAAATGGCTAATTCGAGTGCGTGGAGCTCCGCAGAGAACACAGAGGCCTCCCTCGTACGGTGCTATTCTTCAATTTGCACTACACAATAATGAAATGCATGCACTAATAACGTAAGTTTTAGCATTTTGAAAGATCACCCACATGCAACCTATATCGGAACAATGTATTTGACAAAACAGGCAAAGTTCAGAGCGCGATTTTGGAAGCTGAAAATTATTTTACAAAAAGAATATTCATCGCTCAGAGTCGTTCTTTGAGTTAGGCCATAAAGAACGAAGTCATAATGGCCGTATCAAAAGTGCGACAACAAAATGCCGATTCAGAGCTCGATTTTGAAACAGCAAAAAATGTTTAAAAAAAACTGGATCTCTGTGTGTGGCGCCTTTCTTTAGCTCGTCCGAACAAGAGTCCAAATTGATGCATTATTGGAGAAGCATTAACTTGTTGGAAAGCCTCACTTCAAATAAGCGTGAAGACTAACACGTGAAACGTGGCTAAGATCAGAGCGCGATGGTGAGAAAACGAAGAAGAATTTATGGGAACGCCAAAGAGGAGCTCTACGAATGATTTCATTCTATAATCAATGGCATGAAGCGTTGAAATTCATCCATTATTGAAAGCATAAGCATTTGAATATAATCCAGTACAAGGCTTGGTCAGTAAGATCTTCAAAATAGCCCCCCGTTCAGAGCACGACTTTGACGACATAAAAACGGATTTTGTATAAAAGCAGACGTGGAGCTCTGCGTGTGGTGCTGTTCTCTAGTTGCATGCTAAATTTGCGACGCCTTAGCATTTGAAACCCACATCGAACGAGAGTGACTGCTTACGCACAGACATACACTCGTTCAAATGAGAGTTCAAAACCATTTCGAGTAGTATATGACATCATTCTGCCTGAAATTAAAGAATTGGAAGTTATAAGAACAAATGTGGAGACAATGACACACGAGTGTACCTGGACACAAAGAAATGTAGCTATTAATGAGATTGCATTACTCTGATGAGGTTGGCTGTGACTAAATAGATGGTTGCATGAAGCGTCAGATGCTAAATGATAGTCTACCGCGTTAACAGCAACAACTTCTCAGCCACACATTGAGACGTCAGTCATGGCGAGCTCACCACGAGGGCGCGAAGTTCATCAAATCTTTTAGGTTTTCTCTTCAGTTTTTTTCTCTTTACTCTTCTTTGCTTTTCTTATTTTATAAAGCGATTTATGCATAGTTCTCCACGTAGGTGTTCGTTTTTATGCTTAGCAGATTATTGTAGTGAGGTACAATGAGTGATGGACGAGTTACCTCGCATCCAACCCAGTTAAAGATTCGCATTGTTTCGTAGTGGCCGGAGTTTTACCGCTTAGATTTGACTAGACAAGGAGCCCATCGCCAACGGAGCTCCGATACGAGTCGCCGTAGGCTCCCATGCAGGGTCCGAAGATAGTAAAATGTAACTTTTGTTATCTCGATTCTCTCGATAAAAAGATATTTTGCTGTAACGTAGTAAGAGCCATATGGTTTACCATTGCGCTTCTGCTTTCATTCGAAATAATCTCAAAGACAAACCATTACAGAAACGTATTTATTAGAGAATCTTGCTAACATTCGTTGAACGTGATTTTCGATCGATTTTGACCTTTGTGTTTCTTAACCTTACTCGGGAATTTTGATACTTTTTAGTTCCTCGACTGTCCCCGAGTTTTTAGGTTAAAATCTGAATAAATGTCAGCTAGGAACAGAGTGGCACGTCTCCTGTGCTTGGGGGTCTAAACGTCTTCTAGGTACAGCGGCGTCTCTCGCCTCCCGCTGTCTCGGCCGGCCGAAACCCCCAAGCCCCAACCCCCTCCCTACCAATATAAGTGAGATCCGCCGAGCTCCTTCGTTCATGAGGGCTAGCGAGCTGCTTCCCGTAAGGAGTGTATTGTTAAGATAGCAGGGGGAGGAGGACCCATATGGCTCTTACTACGTTACAGAGAATTAGCTTTTTATCGAAAGAATCGAGGTAACAAAAATTATATTCTCTTCCTCTCCATAAAAGCCATATGGTTTAGCATAGAAAATACCATCATGTAGCGCAAGCTGGCCGATGCCAGCAGAGCACAGAAGTTGGATAGATCGGCTGCATCTTACACTGGGTGTTCCCAAAGAAGCGCTTGCCGTGTAAGGGAATGATAACACATTTATATAAATGGTGGTAATGACTGTAACCATAGGCCAAGACAAGTAATGCTTGGTTCCTACGACAGTCAATATATTCGCTCATAGCGGCCAAACTGTATGCGGGCCTAGAGTATGAGCAACTAAATAGTAATTATGTACATCAACATATACTGCCTTCTGGTATGAGTGTGAATGAACAGCCAGGTGGTGGCAGTAGAATCCTCAATATTGAAGTATCTTAGGTGTACCATAGCCGATATGGTAATCTTGCCGTACAGTGAGTCGGATAAAGTAAATTTATACTGAAGAAACCGACGTAATCCTTATCCTGAAGCCGTAGCGTTGAGTACTTCATAACGATATGGTTAGATAATCTATACAGGTACACTATAATACGTGCCAAAGTTTCTGGGATTAGCTAGCGTATTGTCACAAACACATGACGCGAGAGGGACTTTCGACCTGGTCCTCTGTGAGACGCAAGGTTGGTTAGGGTTCTCCACTGCAACTAGGTACTTGTGCCTGAACATGTGGAGGCGATTTCCAGAATTCCTTGGATATGAAGTCTTGGAGAGGGACCCCACGCGTTCAAGCTAGAGATGAGGCAGATTTTCTGGCTTCGTGAGCTTTAGTGAAGGCATAAATGAGCAGATGTACTGCCGCACCGATGATGTCTTGAGTGGTTTGCCTGAAGTAGGATGGATGAGCAACATGTCATTGTTCGATGGAAATCGTGCTACGTAGGCGTTGAGTATGGTCGTAAGGCCCAGGTCGTGTGCCCGGCAATCCGGCAGCAGTGAGGCAATAGAGATGAGCGGTGGCGTGTGGGTGAGGGTCTGGTTTTAGTACTGGAACTTGTCAGCGGTCAAAACGAGCACGCATGGAGGGTCCTTGGAGAACTGTAGTCCCGTGCGTGCCGTTGCTGCGATCTCAAAGACCCTGTTTTCTGCTGCGAGAGCAACGAGCAACAGAGTCTTCTCAAAGAGTGCCAATACTTACGTTGTCTGAGTAGTGAAGCGAGGGGAGGCGAGCCTGTCGAGAACCGGCTACAGCTTCTACTGCGGCTGCGGCACGAAACGTCTTTGTGGTGGGTTCTCGCGAAGCTTGGCCTTTGCCAGTTCCATGTGTACATGTATGATGGTATATTGTGAATTCCATTCAGTTCGATGTAGGCGAGCCAGCAGCACTCTAGAGATGAGTTGCGATGTATTCTTTTTCGATTTATCAAACTCATGCACATGATTTTTTTTTCTAGATTTTCAATAACATATATTGTGAATCATGTTTTGAAACATGATGTAGCCACAAACCAGCCGCCGACAGATGCGCTGTCACGAATTTACCTCATCTCTCGTTTGGCATAAAAAACTAAGTTTGATGTATTATACCCAAGTATTGAAAACCCATTGCCAGACGATGGAATTTAATGATTTAATAATAATAATAATAATGAAAATTGCCTCGCGGGTCGTGACGCCAAACCAATAAAAGAGAGGCAAATGAAGCGCCTTCCTGTAAGCCAAAACTGTACGAGGAACGAGCTGCTTGTACTTGCCGGCATAGTGCAGGAACTGGAAGGAGGTGGACTAGTTGATGGACTGCACCTTCGTGGCGCGGAGCCCCGCTTAGAAACGAGCCCAGCAGTTTTGAGTACTGGCGTTTTGTGGACTGCCTGTGCGTATTTACGAGCGATCTATTGTATTTGAAGAGGGCACAGTTTTGAAAAACTTGTTGCGAGATAACTCGAGAAGGGTCTCGTGATGTTAGAGGCACCTCCCTGCCTTTCACGCGCTTGGGACACGTCGATGATGGGCGAAAGGTCGCGGAAGGACGCGACGACATTGGACCCCCACAGTGCATTGGGGTGGTCGTCGGGCACAAAGTGGTCGCCGCTGCAAAAAGTGGGAATTTGTGGTTTCCGGGATGCGCGAAGAGGTTTATTCGCCTAGTCCGGCGCAGGGCCGAGAGGAGGGCGAGACCTTGAGGCGTCCGCGTCCACTCCGTTCCGACTGGTAGGAGGCGTGAGAGCCGATCGGCCTAGACGGTCTGCGATCCTGGAAGGTAGGCCGCGAGAAGCTAAAGGTGACAGCGCTGGAGGATCTTAGGAGCTGTGCTCCGAACTTCTGCCACGCCGAGGCCTTGCTGGAGCCCAAGTGGCTCACCATGGTTACCCCCGCCCTGTTGTCTGACAACACGCGAATTGTATTGTGGTGCCAATGAGGCCGCCGTGGCCGAGTGGTTAGCGTATCCGACTGCAGTGTCAGCCTCTGGTGCTGCATGTCGCGAGTTCGAGCCTCGGCAGGGACGCGGCGGTCTTGTGGCGGGGAGATTTGGCGCCTCCCCCCTCTGTGTCCGCCTAGCTTAGCCACCCCCCTAACTAGGGGGAAACGGCTGTATGTCTATACATTACATACAATGAGCTCGTGGCCGCAGCGCCTGTACGAAGGCCGGCGATTCCTTTAACGTAACATGGAGAATAAATCCCAAAGGCGACCAACGGCCGAAAAAATGCTGGTCGCTGCAGCATACAGCCCCCGCACATCGCCCGATGCGTCCGTCCACAGGAGGTGCTTCGGTGGAGGCATTGCGAACGGGACGTGGGAGTGAAGGAAAACCTCGCTGCTCCGGTGCTGTACCGCGCGGAGATAGGGATTGCTGAGATGGCTGGTCTTGCTGGATAGGCGCCGGGATCGTGTTACGAGCACCACTCCGTTGATGAAGTGTTGAGCATGACGTAGGTAAGGTGTTCGTTCATACGTAAGGCCGAGGGAACTCTATTGCTGTCGAACCGAGAAAATTCTGCGGGGAAGTATCTCCGTGGCCATGTCCCTGCGGCGGTCGCTGTGCTGAGAGGTCAGGGCGATGGGCCCGGCCTCTTGATTGAGTGTTACCCACAGGGAGTCGAACTGCTGGGTGGGTTCCAGAAAAGACTTCCCCAGGTAGACGCGGTAATCAAGCCTGGGGAGAAAGTGGCAGGCCGTCTGGGTGGCGCGCCGGCAGTGATGTGCCGGCGGTGCTTGGAGCAGCCAGCCGTCTGGGTGGCGCGCCGGCAGTGATGTGCCGTCCGTGCCTGAAGCAGCCAGCCGTCTGGGTGGCGCGCCGGCAGTGATGTGCCGTCGGTGCCTGGAGCAGCCAGCCGTCTGGGTGGCGCGCCGGCAGTGATGTGCCGTCGGTGCCTGGAGCAGCCAGTCGTCGATGTAAAAGGCCGCATCTATCCCTTGCTGGTGGAGCAAGCAAAGGGGTAGCTTCGCGGTCGTCGTGAAAACGTTTGGTCGTAGATTGAGGCCGAATGGAAGGACCGAGAAAAGGTACCGTTGGCTTCGTAGTTTGAATGCCAGGAACTTATGGAACCTGAGATGAGTAGGGACGTGTCGGAAAGCGTTCTTGGTGTCCAACTTGGTGAACCCGACAGGGGACTTCAGCACCGCTCGTATTCGTTGCAGGTGATCCCTTCCCGAAGCCTTGGGGACCACAAAGATACGAGATGCGACAGCTGGTTGTTTGGGCCCTGTCGCGACTACGCCTTTGCGCAGGAAGTCTAACACGAGGGGGTGAGAACGCTCTCGCGTTGTCGGTGCGAGACAGTGTAATCGAGAGGAGAGGGTCGTGACACCCTTCTCAAAAAGAGGCCATTGGACAGGAAGCGTTTGACCCAAGGCGTGGCTTCGCGCCCTCGTGTTTGGTGACTCCTGAGGGCTGTCGGAAGAGCGTTAGTACTTACGGGAAGGGTAGCGGTCCCACTTTCCACAGTCACCTAAGGACTTGGAGCGGGGTGAAGTGCTCATACGAACAACGCAGTGACTGCGGGGAACTTGCATGCCATCCGTAAGACGGGATCACGGATGCGAGCAAGAATACCCGTCAGTGACGCGCTGAGGACCTAGCCGCG
This sequence comes from Gammarus roeselii, assembly GCA_016164225.1. Classification (NCBI taxonomy): domain Eukaryota; kingdom Metazoa; phylum Arthropoda; class Malacostraca; order Amphipoda; family Gammaridae; genus Gammarus; species Gammarus roeselii. Next base: position 6,489 of record SDVV010011244.1, read on the forward strand.
CAGGGTCTGAGCGACCTGAGCGCAGAGATGGAGATCCTTCGTACATACTTCTGCCGGGATGTGTCGGAAAGAAAAAACGGTCTTGCTCCTAATAGTCTTGAAGTGAGCCTGTGAGGGGCCGATCGGTGCGTTAGGGAATTCCCTTAGGGCCCCGATTCTATGGCAGCCTGATGTAGGGCGCGAAATGCGCATTCGACCCAGAGTCGAGCCCCTTTCAATTGAGAGGCTCTGAGTCGTTGCACAATATCTGTTCCTGCACGCCGCAAAAGTAGTATTTTCTGGAGGCGCTGTCATAACTGAGGTTGTGTTGCACTCAATTGACCTGGCTGGATATGTGACCTTCCGAATAAACCGTAGTGCAGTAGGCCCTCGGTATGGAAGTCATTGTTGGGCACAAAGCGAGCCTGTGACGCGGTCATCTGATAACCTCGCGATCGCTCGCCTGGTGCAGAGATGATTTTGTGTGACGGTAAAGTTTGAGTCGACAAAGTTTGTTTTAAAGGAAACTCAAGTCGCTGCGGGTGTTAGGAAGTGTTTCACGCTGATTACCGCTTGGTGGTACCAAGGACATGGCGGCGCAAATGGTCCCATATCTGCGTAAATTAAAAAGTTGTGAGTTGTTCATGAGAGTCTTGTGTTCAGGCGGTTGATGAATATTTGGTTCTCCTGTTGGAAAACTTGGTTTCTTTACTCCAACTTAAGGTTTCACTGCAGCAAACTTCTGGACGCTTTGTTGCACATAACGTTCCATCGGGATGTTATAAGGGAGTTGATGATAGGGAATATATCTCGGGAGTGAATGGATATGAATTGTTTTTGATGGGTGGACGGCAGTTTAGCGAGGGAATCTGAGGGCAAATTTCTCCTTATTCCCGCGTGACCAGGGATCCAGCAAAATTTGATCGTTTGTCCTGCCTGGACATTGTAAAAAGGTCATGTTGTGTGTATAGCGCAGATTGTTAAGCTGAGCAAGGGAATCACAGTCTGAACATGTAGTTGCCCCGCACACAGCTGTTGCTCACACTCCGTCGAGGGTTTTGGAATCGTCAGAGTATACATGAGGAAAATTTGGATATTATTCCTCGATCAGCAACAAAAGTCTCGACAGTATATATTGAGTGGTGTAGTTGCTTTAGGGTACATTTGCCAACCAAGGTAAACCGGCGTTGGGTTGATTATCCAAGTAAGAGTGCTTATTCGAAGAATTCGGAAGAGAATGAAGGCATGTGCGAGTGATGTCTAGTGAGGTCAGTATGTTGTCCACGCGTTGGGAGAATAGCGGGCATGTATTTCTTTTAACCGCAAAGAGGCGTTCATCGCAAATATTGCGCGTTCAAGGACTAAATGAGAACGAGACGGAAAGCGAAGGTTGTGATGCGCATAACATTGTTTGCAAAGATGGAGAGGGGTTCTAGGATTGTTCTGGACGCTGAACTCTAAACGACCGCTTCTTAGTCACGGTGTGAGGGAATAAATGTTCTGTACAACATCATGCCGGTGTCCAGATCGGCACCAAATTTCAAAGATATTACTGAGAGGATAATTCACGTCAAACTTCCAAAGCGGGTCTGCAGTGCCGCAATGTGAGGTCGCCACGTTAGTTCAGGGGGCCACATGAGACCCAGAAAGTTGACGGTCTTCGTATACTAGAGGTGTGCGTGTGCATCGTTAGAGCTGGTTTTACGTGTAGGCCGAGGACGAGAGTAAAATGTAGGCTGTGTGTTCTAGGCGAAAATCGGAATCCGTTAAAGAAAACCCAGTTCCCAACTCGGTTTAAGCACTTCTGGACTTCATACATGATTGTTAATAGTCGAGTGTGTCGGTAGCTTATTTGCAAGTGAATAGGGCAGACTTCCGTCGCGGGGGAGGATGTTTGCTGGCTCGAAGGTACGGCTTTGTAAACTTCGGAGAACGAAACGTGGTAGGATGCCAGATCAGGCCCTTGCGCTGAATATCTTCATTGATGCCTCAATGTCAGGTAGTGTCATATGCTCTATCGACGTATAAAGAAATGAAAACAACACGTTTTCCTAGGACGAAAGTTTGTCGAATGAGCAGCATGCATTTCGAGGTAGTCGATAAGGCATTAGTTAATCATTCTTTTCATCGTCTTACAGAGAACGGTGGTAAGGGCAATAGGGCGGTGTTTACTTGGGCCACTATTTCACGTTCCGAATTTGGTTATCGGGATATTTACCAATTCCTGCCAGAGGTCAGGGAAGAGAAAGAGTGTAAATACGTTCTGTTGAACATTTTTAGGGAGTACTCAAGGGCACCTTCACAGGGATGTCTAATCATACTGATGTGCACCCGGCCCGGCCCAGGTGAAGTTTCAGAAGTAAAATATACGGCGTAGTATCGTTCGGAGTTAGAGAATTGATTGTTTTAGAATACTTGGTTTGTGGAAGTAAATTAATATATTCCCTTTCTTCAAATACCTTTTCCTGTTGGAGAACAGACGTGTAATTTGTGTATTGGGATACCTGGAGAAATGTAGACGCAAATTTATAGTCTATTTCTGCACATGAAGAATAACTGGTACCAGAGACTGACAAAAATTGAACAGTACGCTCGGGGCGTCCTTGGATACGGCTGATTTATCCCCACACTAGGACGAGCGGGGTGTTCCGGTTAACAGTGTTGACTAATTGGGTCCAGATTTCTTGTTTCTTCTCCAATGTTAATTTACGGAATTTGTCGAGTGCCTTTTTCCATGTGAATCTATTTGTACGGGACCGTGCGCGACAGAAAACTGCTTGCAAGCTGTCACGCATTTTCGCCTTCTTGCACCACCACGGTTTTAGAAAAAACGATTAAGGGATGCATGCGACAGCTGCAGTCCGAAAATGATCGTATAGGTGGCTGACAGGACCATGTTTTGCAATATCGTTGGTAATATTCATACCGTGCCACGCGATATGTGTTGAATATTCCTCACAACTGGCTTCCTGGTAGTTGAGTTGAAGTTCGTGTGCAGGACTCAGGAGGGTTGTTAGGTTGGATGGAGAGCAGGGCTATGATAATGGGATTACGGTCACGGTCATGTGATGAAGGGAGGACTCACGAAACGAGTTAAGGTGCCAATATGGGGCTCCTATGGATAGGTGAATAGCTGTTTCGCTTCAGAGGGGAATTCGGGAGGGTCGTCCGGTGTTTTGCGAGAACCAGGTTGGGAGAATCTATGATGTTGGCCATTATTGCCCCCTGAGGTCACTTTGCTCATGTACCCACAATTCGTGGTAGTTGATAGTCTCTAAGGAGGAGTACAGTAAGGGCAATTGGTGAGCAGTTCGGCCAATCGACTTTCAGTATCCAAAATAAAAATCAATAAAAACGCATGGTATTTGTACTCCACAAGAGCTTACAAATGATGTATTACTTGTCATGATCACTGCATAACTGTATAATGCTTAGCAATTCAAAAAAGCTTTCTATTTATTTTCGTTTACTTTTTAAAACACTAAATTTCGAAAACAAATTGCAAACGGTTGCAGCACTACACAAGAGCTTTCAAATCATGTATTGCTCGTCGTGATTCCTTCATAACATTAGAAGTGCAAGTGATTTTTGTGTTTCAACGGACGGAATGAGCGGACACAGTTTTAGAATCAGGGTTCGAACCCCCTAGATGTGATTCACAACAATCTGCTGAAAAAATGACGGTCCTTCATGAAAAATACATTAAATTGGAATTTATTATAGCTGTATTGATGCATTTGAAACTCTAAATTTGCTGAACTTTACAACCAAATTCAAACTTCGTGTTAGAATAAAATATTTGAAAATATGAAGTCAATTTAAGTGGAGGAGTTGAGCAGCAGAGCTTCTACAACTTGAATTTGTATGCCTAACAACAAAGAATCCTGGATTCTACGTCGCTGCCACTACAACGCTACGGAAAAACGTCGTTTAGGCGTCCCGACAACGTGAATTAATGAAAGGCTTGTTAACAGTAAACTTTCAAGCGCAGTACTAATAGCCCCAATAACCTGAATAAACTCCAAGGAAGCGCACTGTGAAGTACCGACTTATTTTTGCCTCAAGCTCAGCAACTACCATCTTACGTGTCCAGTAACTGACGTCCCACAACACAGCGCAGCACCCGCCCTATCCACCAGTTCTACTGTCGTCAGCTAGAGAGCTAGCAGCTTCCACACACTACGAAGCGTAGCACCACTGCTTCCCACTACCATCCATACCTGTCAAGGGTTCTTGACTGGGGAGCCAGCAACTCCCACTCCTTGAGCAGCTTTGTCAGCTCTGCAACAAACTCTGTCCCGTGAGGGAAGGGAGGCAAATCCTCAGGAACGTCTACGGCGCCCACGTCCACGTCTACCAGGCACAGGTTGGCCTAAAAAGAATGGAAATACTCAGACACGACAGACAGACGAGTGATCACGTGTGCTAACAGCTTCTAATAACATCAACACCCGTCTGGAACAAGTCTCACCGTGTCGTAGATTTGTTAGAGATACGTAGGAATAGAATAGTTTTTGGATACCTATCTTTCCGTACCCCCGAAGGTATCTAGTGTCTACACAAAGTATTTATAAATGTAGTGTGGCCAATAGTAAGTAAAACCCTGCCAAGCAATGGAACGTGGTAGTTATACCAGTAAACGTTACAGTGACTCATCCAAATGTATAGCAGTTAGTATAACATATTGAACAACCTCTACGGGAGGTATCGAAATGTTTGCTCGAAGTGCAATGCAACATGCACGGTGCTGTACCTCATCAGGTATGGCAATCTCCTTCTTTGCGGCGGGGGCTACACTGATTCCCATGATGAAGGGGACGGGAGCGTCGAGAAAGTGGGAGAGGGCGGCGGGGAGGAGTGGCACGTACACGTGTTGCCACGTGAAGGGGAACAGCAGCGAGCTGAGGCTTTCAGCCACCAGCATCAGGCGGTGAGGGTCTGAGGAGTGAAGGGCAACGTTAGTAAGCTGAGGCTCTTGGCCACCAGCAAAAGGTTGTGAGAGTCTGAGTAGTGTAGGAAGATATTAATAAGCTTAGGCTTTCGAGAACCAGCATCAGGCAGTGAGGGTCTGAAGAGTGAAGGGCAACATTAGTGAGCTGAGCCTTTTCAACTAACAACATTAGGCATTGACAGTCTGAGTGAAGAAAAACATTAGCGATCTGAGGCTTTTGGCCACCAGTATCAGGCGATGAGAGTCTGATGCGTGAAGGGCAATATCAGCGAGCTAAGCATTTTCAGCCACCAGCATCAGTCGATGCCGGCCTGAAAAGTGAAAGAAGCCATTAAGTGAAGGACATTGCGAGCAGAATGTGGTCATGGTAGGATTAGCTGATGCTAAAATAATTACACTTAAAACGGATTGAGGTTGGTCGTTTGCTCTCTTACGGGTAATGGCATACTTCCTTTCTATCGACACATACATGCTTTCAGCTTTTGACCATCACATACGCTAGTTTGATTTTGCAACAAATTAAATTAGTCGAAGGCAGCGCAGCGGCCACTCCAACACAAGTAGCGTCCTGAGCCCACCTGATGCGACGAGCAATACTTGGTTCTCGAGAAGGACGCAGGAGAGCAGCTGCACCACGCACTCGGGGCTCAGAAGGGAGAACAGGGTCCGCAAGGGGTGCTGGGGGAGGGAAGGAATAGGATAAAAAATAATGCAGAATGAATAAATTGGTGAGAAACAAAGACTACACTAACTAAGATAAGCTCAATAAATGTTGAAACATCACAAGTACCAGTCCCAAACAGAGTATTTGATTATAGATTAGTTAAAGGAAAAGGATGTCAACCTCTTATTTTTCTTTCAATCAAGAAATCAAGACATTTAAACCAGACTTTCCCCCAGCTCTCCTCTGGCCTTACAGCATCACGACAAAACCACCCCTCCAGGCAAGAAAAATTAAGACATTGTATCGAAACCCACGCATACCAATGCTCAAACAGGGACCTTGACTGGACGCTTTCCTAACTCCGTTCTGGCTTTTCCAACTCCGTTTGCTCATATCAAATCAAGATCGGCCGACACAGCGACTGCTATGCCCGGACTACCAAACATCTGATCATCGTACCGTCCACAAATTTTTTAACACAACTAATCCCAGGCGACTCGTCCCATCTACCTCGAGGTCAATACACTAGAGGTTGCCAACTATCAGGCCATGGTCCCGGCGGTTGGGCTACAGATTAGATTACAGTGACGAGGCTTTCTAGCGCGCTGGATTGGACTAGAGTGACCAGGCTTTCCAGTGCGTTGGAGACAGAGTCCTTCTGGCGCCGAGCGTCATACCAGCAACTAGAGCTGCATCAAGCTATAGACAAATTTCAGATCAGAGTGATTGGGTTTGGTACTGTAAGTCAATGTCCTATACGCTGCAAATGCTATGGTATGCACGAATGCCACAAAAAGTACAGAACTCCTAAGGTGCAGAGGCTGCAGGGTCCCAGCACACCCCGGGTGGCAGTAAAGAGCGTCATCACTCAACCTACTTTGTTTCAGAGCACCAAGGATACGCAGTCGTCTCTAAGGTACCGAGGACAATGCACCCCAACACTTGCTGAGAGGGGAGATGAAGAAGAGACAGGAAACGGGGATCTCATGCAAGAGATTTACGCTCAGTGTACGGAATCTCACGCATGAGAACAGCAAGAATGGAAAGAAGAAAAAGGGAGAGTCGTCGAAAATGTTTGCATGAAAGTGCGCAACGTGGCTGTTATTAGCCACCTGAAAGAAGAAAACTTGTGACCGGTATGCAACGCCTAATGGTATAGTGGCCAAGAGGGAGAGAGAAGAATTGAAGAAACCGTGACAGAAAAATATGATGCAACTGAAACATAAGAGTGAAGTACATTCAGGAGTGTTGATAAAATAAGAAAAAGTGAAGGGTAAAGGAAAAACACTAACAGACGTCAAGAGTTGAGGGGAGGGAATGAAGAAGCCGCCGACGCCCACTGAGGGTGTAGGCGGGCTACGATGACATGGCGAAAACAACAACACAAACAGCCCACCAGCATGAGGGGGAGGTCGTGTGCCGTGGGCCGGTAGCAGATGTGTGGATGGTTGACGCAGTAGAAGCCAAGGCAGCGGCCAGGGGGCGGGGCATGCACCTCGTACAGAAGGTTGTGGACGTGGCTTTCCAGGGTCACGGCACCTCCCTCACACTGCGTGAACAGCCTTAGGGAAGCCGGGGCCTTCATTAGAGGGACAGGAAGCATAGGCGAGAAGACCATCTCATCGGCAAAGCCATCAATGGCTTCATTAAAATGGCTCATGATATGCAGTAATTATAAACATGAAAAAGATACACGTTGAGGACTTTAATATTCACCTTGTGACAACGAATGAATAAAAAAACAGATATCCTAGGTTGGAATTCATAGACTTTTGTAAGCGTCATCACTTCAAGCTGCTTCAAAATAATTGAGTTTCTAGCGCACTGAAGCCATCGTTATTCTGACGCCGCCGTGTCAAACCAGCGAACAGAACTGCAGCAAAAAAAAATTTCGTCTCCTTTTAATGTTCGAGTTAGGTTTATTACTGCGCAAAGTCAAAGTCCTTTACGCGGCGAACGTCTATGGTATGTGCGGGTGCCACAGGAGGTACAGAAACTCCGAAGGTGCTGAGGCCATATGGTCCCCGCACTCCCCGAATGGCAGCTAGGAGGATTAACACACTACTTACCCTGCTTCTGAGCAACAAGGATTCGCAGCCGTCCATAAGGGGCCGGGAATACGCGCTCCAACATTTGCCGAGGAGGAAGATGAAGAACAGACAGAAAACGTGGATCCCATGCATGAAACCAACACTAGGTGTAGGGAATTTCACGCATGAAAACAGCAAGAATGGAAAGAAGAAAAAAGAAGAGTCGTATAAAAAAGGTTGCCTGAAAGAAAGAGCGCCACTTAGCTGTTATTAGCCCCCTGAAGGGGGAATAGTTAGGGCCGGTATGCGCGTGTTGGAGTGCGCGTGTTTGGGTTAGTATCTGTACACGCGCGCTTGCGTGCGGGAGGGGGGTGGAGGGAGGGGGGAGAGAATCGTGAGCGCCTAAAGACCTGCGCCATTCTCTCACCCCGACTATCACGAGGACCAAAGAAACTCAATTTTGAAACGAGAATTACAGAATATTTAAGCTCAAATAGCGCATCTTTAATGTAAAGTAGCAAATGTTCAACAAGCAGGTAGAGGGTGACGGTCGCAAGCTGGAGCTCGGGTTCCAATCCTTCTAACGTAAAAACTATGAGTTTCAGAATGCTACTAATCCAAGCATTTACATTTCAAACCCTCTTTATTTTCCTGCTCCATCCTTCTCCTTTCACAGACCACTCACTTGTAAAGCCCGACGAGAAATTTCTCTGCTGCGCCAACTTCAGGGTGTCGCCCCAACAGCGCGATGCACTTGCTCACAAACAGCTGGTCCTTGGTGACGTCGTAAAAGAGGCGGGCAGCGCCTGACTTTGGGGAGGACCACCTGAACTCCCGCGGGAGGGAGCGGGTGTCGCGGCGGGCCTCCACACCCGCCCCCTTGAAGGGTGTGCTGCCGGCGGAGGAGGGGTCGCCGCCAGCAGCTGACTGGTTGTTGGATATCTCAGCAAGGTAAGTAGACTGCAACAGGAGGAAACATAAGCGAGACATCGGCGGAATAAGGGAAAACAGCGTGTGCTTGGGAACAAAAAGTTTCGCTGACATACTTTCATGTAAAAAAAGGATAGAGATATTTGTTCAGCAAATGTTGCTAGTAAGAAGACAAATGAAAAACATTATTGAGGGATACTGATATGAAGAGCAAGTGTCCGACATCCAACTACCGTGCTATCATACACAATTAAACAGGCGAATTGTGTTACGAAACGAATCAGAGCTCATCACAGCGTCCTGTGTCTGAAGAAGAGGTCCATTGTGTTACGAAACTAGTGAGAGCTCATCATAGCGTCCTGTGTCTGAAGAAGAGGTCCATTGTGTTACGAAACTAGTGAGAGCTCATCACAGCGTCCTGTGTCTGAAGAAGAGGTCCATTGTGTTACGAAACTAGTGAGAGCTAATCACAGCGTCCTGTGTCTGAAGAAGAGGTCCATTGTGTTACGAAACTAGTGAGAGCTCATCACAGCGTCCTGTGTCTGAAGAAGAGGTCCATTGTGTTACGAAACTAGTGAGAGCTCATCACAGCGTCCTGTGTCTGAAGAAGAGGTCCATTGTGTTACGAAACTAGTGAGAGCTCATCACAGCATCCTGTGTCTGAAGAAGAGGTCCATTGTGTTACGAAACTAGTGAGAGCTCATCACAGCATCCTGTGTCTGAAGAAGAGGTCCATTGTGTTACGAAACTAGTGAGAGCTCATCACAGCGTCCTGTGTCTGAAGAAGAGGTCCATTGTGTTACGAAACTAGTGAGAGCTCATCACAGCGTCCTGTGTCTGAAGAAGAGGTCCATTGTGTTACGAAACTAGTGAGAGC
>SDVV010011245.1:0-15918 GCA_016164225.1 Gammarus roeselii
GTCAACACCAGATCAAGAATGCTACCCGAATCAACAAAAGTACCTTCCCTCACCCACTGAGTGAGTCCAAGCAGGACAAAACAATCAAGAAACTGGGAATCAACGGGAGGGATATAATTATCAAAAACGTCTGCAGACCAATCCAATGAAGGCAAGTTAAAATCCCCAAGCACAACAACCTCTCTGCCAACACAAAACTGCATCAAGAATTCAATCAGTTTAGCATTCTCCTCAGCTGAGTAGGAGGGAGGGCGGTAGGCCACCACAACCAGAAGATCATAGTCAAGAAGGGAAATGGCAGCAACATTGGGTAAAGTAACCTCAATTGGCACAAACTTCAAATTGTTAGCAACATACAAACAGACTCCATGCTATAATAAATGAACAGATTTCTACATGAACAAGATAACTGGAAATTTGATCATGCATATTTATTGAAAAAAAATAATGACTGTATCTATAACAGGAAACTTAGCTATAGCTAAATTACAAATTGTTGACAAGGTAAATTATGTATATCACATGAGTAAATTAGGTACAGTACAAAAATTTCTGCATGTATAAGTTCAAACATGTAGCTATAATTTTAGTTTATGTTTGAAGGCAGCTATACTTCTACCCATCGTTATATCTATGGCAAATGAATTCAAAGTTTTAGCAGCTCTGTGTTTCAAAAATAGTTTGGACTGTGTCTCTGTGTAGACGAGTTAGGGGAATTTCCAAATTTGCTGATGGTGCGCATCCCTTTTAGTGTATTCATATTTATTGTTCTGCAGTCTTTGTTGATGATGGCATGCATGGCTGTGCTGGCCTTTCTTGCCTCAATGCACTTGACAAGTTGGTATGCTAAGCGCTTGGGGGCTGTAACGTTAAGAAACAAGGGAAAGAAACCCTGGTTGATGCTTACTACAGCTGTAGCTACTTTGTTAGTTAAACTAGAGTTTCTCTTAAATGTATGGAAGCTGTCCATGCCATTTTTTTTATCGCTCATGACATTTCATGAGGTAGCTCTAAAGCACAGAAGATATGCTAGCAAATGTAACTACCTAGCTATGTCTAAGCAGAAATTTCTTAACTCTTGAATTTAAATGCAATAATAAAATCAAAATTTGATTGCTTCTGCCTCAATCAATGCCATTGGCTTATGTTTCACTGTAGCTTGGTATCTTTTTATATTTTTTTCTCAGATTCCCTATTACCTTTGTCCATTTTATTTAATTTTAATTAGATTTCCATTTATATATTACAAAAATGGATAGCTACCCTTAGTACCAAGTTGTTTTCTGCTGACTAAATTAGCTACTCTTAAGTTTCTGTCTTTTTACAACAGATGGCATAAGCTTCTAGTATCTAATTGCTTCAACAACTGCTTGTAAACAAATGAGCTAAATCATGGACCAGCAACAGCAGCCACCACCCTCCCACTCCATCTACTATGACAGCCCCACCTCAGGCTACCAGCCCCCCTCTGTATTGCCAGGTGAACAGATATATTTACTACCCAGTGGACTGTTGCTTGTAAATAAACAGATAGCTGTAGAGTCTTTGCTATTGGCAGAGAGTATATGCCTAAATTTGTATACTGTAGCCAGAAATTAATTGTACTTCCTACAAAATTGTATTTGCCAGTATATATTTGTTGTTATTCACTAGCTAACCAATCAATTTAGCATCACCTCTTAAAAAACTCTTGGTTACTTGATATAAATAGATGATGCAACCTCTTTGAAAAGTTGTTGTTTATTTAAAGTTTCTTATAGCTAGTATCTACTCTCTGTTTTCCTCATGGTTTGTGTAAACAGTGTTTCCCACTCTTGCAGGTTACTTCCCCCTAAACTGCTACACAACTCTGCTGCCTGTGCCAAGCCCTGCGCACATCTCCAAAGAGCAACAGCATCATCAACATCATCATCTGCATCACACTATACATCAACAACAACATGCACAACAACAACAGCACCAGCATCATCAGCAACAGCAAGCCCCTGCTCAAACTCAACATGAGTTTGAACCTAGAAATTTTGTTGAAGCTATTATGGGACATAAAAGTGCCGCAGTCAATCTGGCCACGGACAAGCTGTACCAGAGTAAGCTATTGATGCAACATCAACACCAACAACAGCAGAGAGACCAGCAGCTGCAGCAACAACAGCATCAACAACAACAACAACATCATCAGCAGCAGCAGCAACAAGGTCATGTGGCTGATCCCCAGCAACAGCCCATGTTTGACCCACACATCAATCGGCCATTTTATGGGGTGGCAAACTTCTCCAACAATGACCAGGTTTGTGCTTGTGCTAGTAAAGAATGTGACACATGTCGTAATTTTACCAGTTGATAGCTATGTAACTTTACCCATGGTTTTGGCTAATTAACTAGCTGGCCTGCAAGTTATAACTAGCCAATAACCTCAGTTAAAGGGCCGCAGTTACCTCAGTTAAAGGGCTGCCGTGGCCGAGTGGTTAGCGTATCCGACTGCAGTGCCAGCCTCTGGCGCTGCACGTCTCGAGTTCGAGCCTTGGCATGTACGCGGCGGTCTCTGTTGCGGAGAGTTTGGGCGTCTCCCCCCTCTGTGTCAGCCTAACTTAGCCACCATACTAATTAGGGGGAAACGGCTGTATGTTTATGTCTATACAATAACCTCAGTTAACATGATATGGCTACAAGTTTCACTAGCTATAAAGTTTATTAGGATATTGGTCCAATCCCAATGTAAAACAAGAGCATTCCAACTGATCAGGTATCTGTAATATTTTAGACCGCGTACATTGCTGGCCATCTAGACACATAGATTAACTAAAGGAAATTAGTTGTTCAGCTATTGCTTTATAACTAATAAGCCTCCAGCTTTGTAGAATAGGAACCTAGAATTGTAAAAATCAAGCCAAGATTGCCTTGCTAGATATGTTCAATTCAATCCTTTATCCAAGGAACCTCTCTAGACACCATCCAATTTAATTTTCACTTTTAGTTTTGTAGCTACTCATGGTTAATGAGAGCTTCAGAGCTTTCCTGATTATTGGTGGCTGGCTACTTGTTAATAATTTCATGCTTCACTTCTCTCACCTCTAATTGATTATAACTAAGTTATCCTCTCCTAGCAAATATATTTGCGTAGGTATACCGCATGTATACCCTGAGACAGACCATCACTTATTGCATCCCTAGTTACTAATTTGATGTTCAGTACTAGAAGGACATTGACTCAATCATGCTAGAAATCTCAGCCACTCTAATCTGATTTAACCTAACTAAACCTAGTATTATTTTACCTATTATGATGTTGCAGTGGCCTTCTGGCCTGCCCCCCGAGTCCAGCCCCTACACTGCCGTTACGGAGGGCAGCGCCTCGTCCCGTCCCTCCAACACCTCCAACCCCGAGGATAAGGTGAAGAAGAAGCTCTCGTGCGACCAGTGCGACTTTACCACCTTTAACAAGAAGACCCTGACCAATCACATCGCCCGGCACACCGGGCAGGGCCTGCACGCTTGCCCACACTGTCCTTTCAATTCCGCCTACCTTGGCACCTTCAAGAGACACATGATCCGCAAGCACAACACCAAGGACCTAGAGACTGAGGTGACGACTGTGGAAAAAAAGGACAGGTTACAATGCCCTCACTGCCCCTTTGTGACCATCTACAAGAAAAACATGAAGAAGCACATCGCCAAGCATACTGGTGAGGGCGTGCACAAGTGTCAGCACTGTAATTATGTGACCGCGTACATTGCTGGCTTCAGAAAGCATATGCAAAAGCACGCGAGGGAGGAGGCCTACTCGTGTCCTCACTGCCCCTACTCGAGCTCGTGGAAGGGCTTCTTTGAGAGGCACCTCGCCTCTAAACATGCGGAGAAAAAGACCTTCTCGTGCCCGCACTGCAACTTCACAACACCCAACAAGAGGTCACTGAAGAACCACCTTCCTCGGCACTCGCAGCAAGGCGCCAAGTACCAGTGCTCGGAGAGTGGCTGCTCCTTTGGCACTGAGGATCTGCGAGTGTTTAAGCTGCATATGGGCAAGCACAATAAGCAAGACTCCTACTACTGCATGCACTGCTCCTACACCACTCCTCTCAAAGGGCTCTACAAATTCCACCTGACGACGCATCCCGAGCACGAGAGCCACGCGGGGGCAAATGCGGCAACCACGACGTCTACGACGACCGCTTCTACCCCCACTGTCACCGGCAATAATTGTAATAATAATAGTAAAAGCAGTAGTTGTGTTGGCAACACAACATGTAATGATGCCGCTGCAACAACTGCGCTAAATAGTGGAAGTACTGGAGAGTCGGTAAATCAAGGAATTGATTTTAATATTAATCAAAATCACACCTTACCACATCATCAACATTTGCAACAAAGTTCTCTGTCAGCTCAACAACATCAGTCGCCGATTGAACAACAGCAACACTTGCAACAACACCATTACCTGCATCAGCCTGCCTTACAACAACAGCACCAGCAGTTGTTGATATCTGTACAACAAGGGTCTCACCCACAAGCACTTTTAGTTCATCATCAACATCAGCATCAACAACAACAACATCACCAGCAACAAATTCAACAGCAATCGGTTCTCCAACAAGCCCAACCTTTACAGAACCACTCGCACTCTTTAATACCCCATTCCTTGCATAACCAGGTCGATATGAGTGGTTATGTCACCTTGTTGCACCCTCCTCTTTCTCAACAGCAACAACATCAACTGTCTCAGCAGCAGCAGCAGCAACAACAACAACAACAACAACAACAACAACAACTGCAGCAGCATCACCACATGGCGGCCTCCAAACAGACTCAGCTACAAGCTTTAATGAGTCCTGCAGCTCATCTTCCCCTGACTAACGGAGGGCAGCAGGCAGTGATGCCCCTGCACGCCTCCCCAAACGTGATGATGTCTCCTCCATCTGCCCCTGCGGCCCTACAAACTTCTCATCACGCAGCCTTCCCCAAATGTGAAGACGGTGTGGCAACTGCCATCACTGGAGGAGAAGGCGTCAGTGGTGATCTTTCAGTAACGTCGACGCCGCCAAAGAAGAAGAAAAAGAGTAAACCTAAGCGGGACTCGGTCGCTGCTTCGTCTAAGATCTTCACCTGCAAGCAGTGCCTGTACTCGACGCTAGTGAAGAATGATCTGAGAGTTCACGTTGCCACCCACTCTGGCAAGGGCCTCCACTCGTGCCCCAACTGCCCCTTCACCACCGCTCTCAGAGGCACCATTAAACGACACATGAGCAAACACTCCCGCGAGACAACGTACGAGTGTCCGTACTGCCCGTATAAATCATCACAGAAAGGCTTCTTTGACAGGCACGTGGTGTCCAAGCACACGGACATTGCCCTGCACCAGTGTCCACACTGCAGCTACAGCACGCCTCGCAAGGGCACTTACAGACGGCACCTCGAGACGCACCTCAAAGACAAGCAGGTACGAAACAAACGAAGTTTCCGCTACCGGATGCTGCAAGACAAGCCTGAGACTGGGAAGTTCCTGTGCGACCATTGCGACTACTCGTCGGACCTGCTGGCCACACTCAAGAGACACATGGTGAAGCATACCAAAGACGATGCCTTCTGCTGCCTGCAGTGCTCATACACCAGCGAGTGCGAGGCCACCTTCTTGAAGCACCTCCAAAAACACGACCCGAGTTCCACAGACCCTAAGCTAGGCTTCTCCTGTCCACACTGCGAGTACAAAACGAGCACCAAGAAGCGCTATGACGCTCACATTGTTAGTAAACATGATAAGGAGAACGCTGCTTCCCCTAGCAAAGGAGGGGCGACTAAGAAGAATAGGAAAAGCAAAAAAAGCAAGACTGATGATCGGTCTGATTATGAAAATGAGGAAGGAAGAGGAGAAAAGAAAGGAATCCCAGAGGAGCAACAAGTCACTTACAGATTTAATGACTTGGTGTTCTGCGGAAGTAACTCTCGTGAAAAAGATTTCCAAGGGGATGAAGACGAAGCAAGCAATTTGGGAGATGAGGATGGTGCGCTGTTTAGCCCTGTTAAGGGTAAGTTATTGCAGAGTGCGCTGCTGCTACCTATCACGCCCAATGTTGACCCAACTCAGTTAACTTTAACGTCATCTCACCATGAATCTCAAAAGCAACAGTTGGGGCAGCAGCCAATGCACGAACATCTGATGCAACAAAACGTGCCTGATACCATAACAAAAACTCCGCTTAAGAAAAATTCTAAAAAAAATAGTACTCCAAGAACTAAAAGTACTCCCAAGAAAACAACTCCCACTAAAACTAAGAAAAGTACAAGTAGTAAGAAAAATAATAGTAATGCCTTAGGTCCAGTCTCAAGGCTTAGTTTAGGCTCGTCTCCTGATAATATTACTAATATTGACAGCCACAGTATTAGTTCTAGTTGTAGCATTAACAATAACTACACCATTTCCTATTTGAATCACATGAATGTAGTTGGGCCTAACCCCGATAACCAATTGCCTGCACTTGATATGGTCGCCCATAGCCCTCCAACGAATCTTTCTTTGCACAACAACCCCTGTCTAAATAACAATAATACCCTGAACAACATGAACCATGGGATTATGCTACGCTCCCCGGTCGCTCATCACAATCAGCAACATAACAACCAACAGCCTCTGAACATGAACATCAATCATCATGTTCCTCACACTTCATCCCAGGCACCCAATATGAATGGCGTGGTCGTTGTCCCTTCCTCGCCGGCACATACCTCCAACAACCTGAGCGTCGTAGCGGCAAGCAACATCAACTCTATCCTTCCCGGCGGGAACAACGCTAACACTATAAACACCGCTCAGCATCCAGTGACAGCGTCCACTCTGTTGCAGAACAATTTCTCTCCACCTCACGCCCTCACAGTTTCACACTCTCTTCTAGCGACGTCTGTCCAGTCCCACGTTCCTGTTTCCAGCTCTGTACTAGACAGCACTATCAACGGGGTGGCAAGCCACTCCATCGTGCCAACCGTTTCGTCAGCTTCCCTTCTAAACTCCAATCACAACGGCAATATGGGTGGGACACTTTCTGCCTCAACACTGTTGAGCTCCGCCTCTAGCCCCGCCCACAATCAAATTATGGGCGGGGCATTAGCTGCCTCACATAATCTGAACCCAAACACCAATGGAATGGTTTCTGTTAATCCAGGAGTCCATGGTCTCCATTTACGAGGTGGCCACATGCCGCATGCTATGAACCCTAACAGTGTTCAAATGCCACATGGCCAACACAATCCTATCTTTAGACATGGGCTTTTCTTTTAATAGCATTGGTATTGTCATGGGACATTCTCTCGAGCGTTTTTTGCGTGTATAAAACCATCCGAGGTATCCTTTGATTCTGGCATCTTTGTGCTTTACTGTAAACTTTACACAAACAGTGATGCTTTGTAGCTACCAGTAGCCATCTGGCGGTCTGCAATCATTCGCTCGATGATGTTTCCATTAAATCTTCAGTGAACTATGAAAACTCTTCAGTTTGCTCATTAAATGGCGGCTAACCACATCAGGCCCCCCACGTACGCTCTTCATTTTCACTATCGTCCGGTGCCGGAAGGACACTGATTCCAGCGCACTGAAAAGCCTTGCCGTTCTAACCTAATCTTCTACACTGTGTGGAGGATGTTATTGTTTGAGGTAGCGACGGCGAATACGTGCCATGGGTCCGCGCAGGTAACTACTGACATTATTAGTCCTTAGTAATGACTTATGCAAGAGTTTTCGGTTGTGCCTGTTGTTCCACCCCTGCACACTAGAAAGCCTTGTCACTCTAATTTAATCTATTTGTGTAGCATAGTGAACTTTGTATGCAGTACTTCACATTGTGAAAGCTACACGGAGTGTAGACGCAGCTTGTTTGCGGGCATAAACTTATGGCTAAGCATTATGTTATGTTGAAGGGTTTCTTTGAAGAGAACGTTCGCGTCTTAGTAGATCGCTTCTCGCCACACCGAGTGCCAGATTATCTATAGTTGCCATTTGCCTGACCGATGCGTGGCCCGTCATCAAAAATCTCCTGTTAGCAGTGACTAATCGCTGAGCTGTTATTTCTTGTTCTGTTGCTTCTCGTTGTAGCGGTAGCTGCCCTAAATGGCAGCTACTTACTCCCTGTTTACGTTCGTTTATTGTCCAACAAAGTGTGTTCCCACGGGTACTGTTCCAATCCGCTCACTTGGAACCGCAAGTTCTCGACTAGCTACCTACGCCCAATGCTCCTTTTAAGATGCATTTCAAAGGCATCTTAAAAGGAGCCTCGGGTGTAGGTAGCTAAACTGCTCTGTCGAAAGATACAATGTTTATGAGCTCTTATTTTTCAACCGATTATTATTAGTTGGCAATCGTATAATGTTATTGTTGTTGGATAAATATGGCTTTGTCTCTCGCTTTTTGTTCTAGTGTCCACACTGAAATGAAAAGATATTTTTTCTCTCGCATCAATATTTGTGGAGCTGCGTTCATCGTTGGCTCATGTAGATGCAGCCAGTATGTTTCTATGTCAATGCCGATTCCGGTGGTCTGGCGTTTTTGGCATCTCAATTTGGAGGGTCTTCAATGTTTCAGCTGTCTTTTTGTTCCGTTTTTAAGGTGGCAACTTTCTCTGTTTATACTACATAGATCCGCCTAATGCTTACTTAGTTTCTCAGAAACAATTCAGTGCGGAGCCGCTTCTCAGCAACCTTCGAGAAACCAACCTCTTCGCCGAAATCTGATCTGTTGTGAAATGATCATACGCCACCTTATCTTTCGATAGACTCCTCCATCCCGGAGGAGCACTGTTTCTGTACTAATTTTAAGTGGAACACTTTTGTGGCCTCTCCCTGTAAACTGTAGTGTCCTGAGCATGTCGTGAGTCGAAGCAATCCCGGAGACGGACGATGACTTGATACAGCACGAGTTGAGTGTACTAGAAAGCCATGGCACTCTAACGTAATCAATCTACTTAGAACATGCGATATAAACGAATTAATGATGGGATTCTTTGCAACATACTCTAATCAATTAAGGCCTGTGATCGGGTTTAGTCTAGAGTGATCAGGATGCAATAGTTAAGTGCAGTTGACGGAGGTTGATCTGGGTGACGGAGGTTGATCTGGGTGACGGAGGTTGATCTGGGTGCAAGTCCCTGTGTCGTCCGCTATGCTGTAGTTCCATGCTTCGATGCCTTCTTGGGTATGATAATCAGTGCATCTAACATTGATCGGATATGCAGTCAGCCTTGGGCTATGTTATGTATCTAGATACATGTTTTCAAATACTTTCTCCCGTTTTCAGCGCAAAAATTTCTAGGTACTGTATTCCAAGTATCTTGATTCATCATTTGAAGTATATTGATACAGCATTTCCAGTATCTGGATACAGTATTTCAAATATCTAGATACAATATTTCAAGTATCTAGTTACAGTGTTTCACGTATCTAGGTACAAAACATATTTCAAGTATCTGGTACAGTATGTCAAGTATCTAGATAAAGTATTTCACGTATCTTGGTACAGCATTTCGAGTATCTAGGTACAGTAGTTCGCCTAACACTGCAATGGAATGATTCCAGCTACTGAAGATCATCACAAGATTATCTAGCTAAAAGGATTGAATTATTTTGGACACCCTGCTTGCTTTAGTGTTATTGATCATCTGATTGTATAGCTAGCTACTACTTTATATTATTTTCTAAACAAATTCCTTTATATATGGGAACCGGAAGTTGCTTCAATGAGTTTGATATCCTGATCATTAAATACGGATGCCCTAACTTTTTTCTTGAAGCTTCAACACTGATGAACTTTGATTGTTGCATTGCCAATTATATGTCTAATAGCTCCATGGTTAGCATGGCTTGCGACCGTCAACAAGAAGCTGCTGTACCAACATCAATAAATTTGTGTGCACGGGTCACGACTTGAAATATCACTGCCAGATTATTGAGAAAATCTTTTCAGAGCCGACTGGGACCGATTGGTTAGCCTACCCACTGCAGTACCTGCCTCTAGTGCTGCGTGTTGGCAGTTCGAGAATCGACCAAGACTCCGCAATCATGAGGCTGGGAGATTGAACTTCTCCCCTCTGTGTGTCAACTTTACTTAGCCACCCTCCAAATCAGTGGTAAAAGTCTGTAGCCACCTTCCAAATTAGGGCGAAAAGGCTCTGTGTCTCCCTCCAAATTAGTGGCAAAAGACTTTTGTTCTGTACAGGAATTCGTGTTCGTAGGCTGTAGTCAGCACAACTTCGGTCACTTAATTTTGTTCTTGATCATTGGATTGCCTTAAGGAAAGCTTCAAACACTTTCATGGTAATATTTATGATAATTCAAATTTTATATTCAACTCTGCAGTTATCAAGGTTTGTATATTTGTCTTAATGCAGAGCATGTTGCCAGTTTGATGCATTTTAATGACAATGGAAGATGCGCTCCTTCTCTGAACGTTTCGCACACCGGGACCTTCCGCTGCCATTTATCTGTTGCTATTCGTATCGCGCTTTGACGGCCTTAGCGTCATCAACACACACGTTATTAAGAGCTGGGCGGAGCTGCCCTGCAGAAGCACTATTCTAAATTTGTTTCAACCAAACTCTGAATTTATCCTCAATTCGAATATCATGTTTTGTATTCCAGTATTCGTACAAGGTCTCACCTACTTTCCTCTATTGTTATTTTATAAGTGAAGCAGCGCATTGAAGTTCTTCTTAATCGCTGGCGAGATGCAAGAAGGCATAGAATAAGAGTTGGCGTTGCATATTTTAAGGGTACAAATCGACTGATGAAGATAACCTTTTGGGTCTAAAAATCATCTGAATTTTGTTAATCCAACCTGGCATTATAGCTACTTATATAGGTGTGGTTTCTGTTGGATCTTAAATGCGGTGCGTATCGGCTGCATTTCTTATTTTTCTATGTTTACCCAAGCGTGTCTCTGATTGAAAAGAAACGCAAGTATATTACAGCGAATTATTAGTTTTCCTGATAGCAAAGTTATAAACATTGTGGAAAGGCTTGGTATGGTTTGGAGAGCCTCCATTACCTGTGTTACTTATTATTCTGTATCCAGATACTTTCCCTGATCACTTTTTTCAAAATTCAGCGCCTGAAAGATGCACAGTGTATTTGCAAAACATACCTGGATACAGTAACTTATCCAACACTGTCCATAATCTATAGCCTAAATTAGGCAAATGTTGTTTTCTCTTTATCGGCTGCTCCGCTTACTGATCTATGCTCCTCGTCCCTCTCTTCCGTTGCAATTCATTTAGGCCTGAGTTCATAATATTATTTGTCCTATTACATGTGTGACCGACTCATCTAGCATTACGATTGAAAGTTTTTTAGTTGAGCTTTAGATTCTAGTGAAATTAGACTCGTTTAGCGTGCCAGCTGTCATCTCCTGGTTAAACTGGCGAGTAAGTAAAATAAGTCTAGTGTCCTCTAGTACGCTAGAGGCTTCTTCCGTTGGATCACAAACCGTTGCAATCTCTTAAGCTCGTAAGTTATTCTACCTAGAATAATTAATGTAAATATCTTTACCTAGCCTAAGGCCATGCGTTAGGTAGCAAATGAGATAGAATGAAAGTATTGCTTTTAGCTAAGTAGTTTACTAAGTAGATCATGGTACACAATAAATGAAAATGCAATAGAACTGCTAGGGCTTCCTGCGGTTGCCCCTGACATTTTAAGAGAGTAGTGCGTTGACCACTAATGACTATCGTAATAGTCACGTCCGTTATCTGAATGAGGGCGGGCGTGCGGAGGTAAGAGTTGTTCTTCTGTGGGGAGATTGCAGAAGTTGTACAGTGCAATAGAACCATACATAGTACCCGGTTCTGGGTGTTGTAGCACGGCTACTTCATACCCATCCTTGAATAAAGCTCGACAGTTGCTATTGTTTTTGTTGCTATTTTCGATTCCGCCCGCAAGGGCCCTTGGTTGAACTACGGGTTGATCATTTGTAGATAGGTACAACCTATAGCAGGGGAATTGCGGTGCTCCGGGCCCAACATAAGCGTTCGAGCACAGTTTGTACCCCTAAACCTATAGCAGGGGTATTTGCGCTGCTCCGGGCGCAACATAATCGTTCGAGCACAGTTTGTACCCCTAAACCTATAGCAGGGTATTTGCGGTGCTCCGGGCGCAGCATAATCGTTCGAGCACAGTTTGTACCCCTAAACCTATAGCAGGGGAATTGCGTTGCTCCGGACGCAACATAATCGTTCGAGCACAGTTTGTACCCCTAAACCTATAGCAGGAGAATTTGCGGTGCTCCGAACGTAATATAATTGTTCGAGCACAGTTTAGGTTAGGGAAATGCGCTCTTAGAATCGTGCTGTGCTTTTCTCAGACTCAACCTGTCCTCCATCCCATTGTTTCTCATGACTGAGATTCGCTACACTGGAAGACCTCGTGCATGGGATCCTCGTTTGCTATCTCATCTGTTTTCGGTGCTAGTGGGCTGTACCGCTATCTAAACTGTATTTCTCTAATCTTCTTTCAATTCCCACGACTTGTTTGGCAGAAAAATAATGTCATGTTGTTTGTTGAGGCTATGCACCGACTCGCGGTGTCTCAGGCTCCGTTCGAGGCTTAACACTTTGTCCTCTGTAGGATATTATTTAATCCGTCTCTTTTCGATTACTGTTTGGAAATTTGTTGTATTTATGTCAACCGTTATAGTTTAGATGGTTGTAGTACGATGTTGGTTAATTCAAAGAAAGTTTCTCAAAAGTCAAAGTTCCTTTGACTGGGTGAACTATGCCTTCCTCCCCTTAACACTTCTGAACGAAATGTACGTCAGTTTTAGCAACCAAATCATGCCATGTTTCGTGTACAAAACTATTGGTAACTAAAACATTATGAGATATCAGTTAGCACAACATTTTTTCCATTTTGACTAATTTCAAATTTTATCAAGATGTATTGAAGAACTTGATCTGGAAATGTTACTTTAAATATTTATTGTTTCTCTGTTTTCGTAGAATGCATGCATTTATGGTTAGATTTATTTCTGTATAAAGAGGACAATTATTTTTAGTATAATAATTACGTCGTCGTCGATGTCTTAGTTTATTTGCTTTACCAGAGGAGTTCTATTGCATTATGGTTACTTGAGCGCACCTCTATACTCGTGCCAGAGACCTTTTCTGTCTCATGCAACCCTCGCTTAAGATTACCAGTAACTGTCCAGTCATCATATCAAAATCAGACTCGCACCCAGATTTCCCCAAGCCATTTCGGATTTCACTTCTAAAACCGGCTTCGACTTTCATTATATATTCCTTCATATTTTTCGATTCCTCTTCCTCCATGTAGCTGCGGCCCAGAGCCTAAATGGACTAACGTAATTAAAACGTAAGGCACTACGGAGTCGCCCCTGGGCTTAAATCAATCCGATTTAGGTTCTCCATTGTTAGCACTTCTTCAAAGAGGCTACGACAGGGTTGATTTTTATTGTCCTACTGTGCCTCTGATCTTGGACCTTCCACCTCAACCTTCATCTTGCTTAAAGGGGCACTAAATACTGCAATTGAATACACACCTCAGTTAACATGTCAAGTTATACCTCTTGCAGACGGCAAAACCGTAGAAAAAAATTATTCTGTATTTGGCATAGCATAGGTCGCACTTTCTCTCTCTCTCTCTCTCTCTCTCTCTCTGGTGCCCAGCATCTGAATGCAGGGTGCCCAGCATCTGAATGCAGGGTGCCCAGTACTATAGGCCCTGCGACTGCACCGCCTGTCTTCAGACCCAGGGGCTTTTGTTGTCAGTTCGAAGCTTCTGTCGAGTGACAAAATAATCGTCAACTTACGGCTTTCTACAAAGAGAGTGTGGAGTGAGACCGTCTTTCGTTGCCTTCTGCTCCGACTGCGCAGCCTCCATGGACGGTATTCTGCTGTCCAACTGGCTATCTTCCTTGCATTATTTATGACGCTTGATTTATTGGTTAGTTTACATTTCCACACCGTTCTACTGTATTAAATTTTTGTTCTTGCCAATGTCTTCTATCGTCCTCATTCATGTGTTTTTCAGTGCGAGGCAAGTGATAACTGGTAGATTATTTTTCTAGTGAGCATATCTTACATGGCTAAGTTGTGTGAGTGTGAGCGTATGAGGGTGTGAGGTGCGCCTTGCCGTCGGCCACCCCCCTTTCTGAGGGATGCGGCCTAGTATCTGTAGCTGTATCTGTATATTTTACAACGAGTTCTTAACGGAATTTATTTAGCTAAAATGTTTCCGAGCTTAAGCCAGTGTATTTGAGTCGTTACTTCGTCAGCATTCTGGCCTCCTGTTATTTCTGCTCCCGCGTCCGGTGCGCCTTGCATAAGGGCAAGCAGCTTGCGACCAAATATCGTGTCTCTTTGATGGTCCTTGCCACTGCTACTCTTGCCCCGATCAGCACACCAAACAAAGTATTCTTCTTGAGATGGACCGATCATTTTTTTTAGTTTCGGTAAGAGATTGTCAACTAGAGATTTTTTTTTCCCAAAGTTAGACTGATTCCGATTTTAATAAAAATAGTATCTATGATTCATGTGCTTGAACGTTTATTTTAGTTTTTTTTTTAAGTGCAAGAATTTAAAGCAAGACATTTCCTTATAAAATTTAAAAAAAATAGTTGCAGCTAAGTATAGAAGATGCTACTCTCTGAATATTTTCGATGTTAATGCCGAAATTAATTTAAACTACATGCTAGTCAATGTTCAAATCTAGAAAAAAACAAATTTCAAAAAGTTTGATCGAAATAATTTTCTTAGGCTTGACTGACGACATTTATTGCAAGTATTTGTTACAAATTGCACGAAAACTTCAACCCTTGGAAGGCTGCATTTTTTTACTACTAATTTCCTCTATAAGCGCTCACGATTTCAATAACTTGCAAACGAAGCTACTTGATATAGCAATTTATACTTCTAAAGTAATCAATTTATACCTCGAAAAAAAGTAAGTAGGAAAGAGCCTATGAATATTTAAAACATTTTATCTAAAACTTTGGGGTGATGGATGATTATTCGTTTTATAGATCATTAACACTTTATTTTAGCATTTTATTACTTCTTCTTGCTTGGGCTCTATTATATTTCTCTGCCCTTTTTTCATGGTGATAAATTTTGCAGTGGTTATTTTTATTATATGCATCGAGGTTGGTTGAGACAAGGTGACCCAGGGAGAGGAGGTACTCGTGGGATCCGCGGGACTCGGGGACCCGGGGTTTCGTTAACCCGGGGGACTTGGGAGACCAGGTGGATTTGGGGTGGTCCACTTGGATCTTTCTGGGGCCCTTAGGGACACCCTTGAGAGCCTTTTGAGAAACTGTGGGACCCTATAGAGGCCCCTCTGAATCCTGGAACCTCTGCTCTCCCCTCACAGCGCTGGAAAACCCATTCACAGAAGAACGTTTATGTGAGATGCTTGAGTTGAACAATTAACCATTACAGTCCGCGGATTGCTGGCGCAAGGGGCGAGGGTCGCGTCGAGGCTGGTTGAGGTGCGTCGAGATCAGTCGAAACATGTTGAGGCGAGTCGAATTGGGCGCGACGAGCCGAGACTGGCCGAAATGATTCAAGGCAAACCGAGATGAGCTGAGGCGAGGGGTCTCGAGGGACTCGGGGAGCTTGGGAAGACCCGGGGGACATGGGTCACCCTCCGGGATTCATCGGGCTCTTTTGCGACCCAAGAGACCAATGCCCCCGCCCTATCCCCTTAAACAATCAGAGCGAAATCAATAATCTGAGCAGTTTTTCTGCTCATGACGAACCTGTTCTTCCTCGTTCGCGATTCACTATATTATAACGCTGGAGTATTTGTGCGGGAGTTCGTGTTGGTGGTTTTGGGAGTGGTCATTTTTTCTTCGGTCTGTGCTCGCTGCGCGTGCACGGACCACACGCAGTTTCTGGGGCTTACCTTGATTGCGCAGCTATAAAACCTTGTGAC